>VDFB02000017.1:332006328-332070107 GCA_007258455.2 Sequoia sempervirens | reverse complement strand
ACCATAAATGAAACAATATTGATTTTAACAAATACTACAGTCTTTTCTCAACCACACCTTATCGTAAATTGAAACAATATAGCCTTTTCAATATCACCTTGTTGAAAATGAGACAATATAGCCTAAGCTAGACAACAAAAATAACAATGCCTTATGGAAATCAACATAAGCTATATAACGTTAACTATTTTATTGTTTTGCAGCCATAGCCAGAAAAAAAAATTGGTTTCAACACTGACGCAGATGGAAAAACCCACAAAACACAAAAAATCATAGTTACAAACCCATGCAAAAATATAGTCTTTTCAAAAATATAACCTTTCCAACAACACCTTATAAAAAATTAGACAATATAGCCTAAGTTAGACAACAACAATCAACAATGCTTTATGGAAATCAACATAAACTGTATAATGTTAACTATTTTATTACGTTGCAACCATAGCCACAAAATGTCTAATTGGTTTCAACATCGACCCAGATGGAAAAACCCACAAAAACAAAAAATTACAGTTACAAACCCATGCAAAAATATAGTCTTTTCTCAACACTACCTTATTGGAAGAGACATAAAATGTGAACCATAAATGAAACAATATTGGTTTTAACAAACAATATAGTCTCTTCAACAACACCCTATCAAACATTGAAATAATACAACCTTTTCAATAGTACCTTATTGAAAATGAGACAATACAACCTAATCTAGAGAACAACAATGAACAATGCCTTATGGAAATCAACATAAACTATATAATGCTAACTTACAAACCCATCTAAAAATATAGTCTTTTCTCAACAACACCTTATTGGACATTGAAACAATATACCGATTTCAATAGGATCCTATCAAAAATGAAACAATATAGCCTAAGCTAGAGAGCAACAATCAACAATGCCCTATGTAAATCAACTCAAACTATATAACATTAACTATTTTGTTGAGTTGCAACTATAGCCGCAAAGCATAAGCCATAAGTCAAGCAATATTTCAGTTTTAACAGCGACCCAGATGGACAAACCCACAAAGCACAAAAAATAACAGTGACAAACCCATGCAAAACCATAGCCACAAAATGTGTACCATAAATGAAACAATATTGGTTTTAACAAACAATATAGTCTTTTCTCAACAACACCTATCAAAAATTGAAACAATATAGCCTTTTCACCACAACACCTTATCAAAATGAGACATCATAACCTAAAGCAGAAAACAACAATCAGCAATGCCTTATGGAAATCAACATAGAAACTATATGGGGTTAACTAATTTTTATTCCATTTCGACCATTATAGAATGGAATTGAAACCAAAAATCGACCTAGATGGAAAAACCACAGAAACACCTGAAATAGATTCTGAACCCATGCAAAACCATAGCCACCAAGCCCCATAGAACCATAAATGAAACAATATTGGTTTTAACGCAATAGTCTTTTCAAAAATACCTTATCAAAATTGGACAATATAGCCCTTTTCAATATTGCTGTCAAAATGAGACAATATGGCTTTAAGCCTAGACAACAACAATCAACAACACCTTGTGGAAATCAGCAAGCTGTATAATGTTAAATATTTTATTACCTTACAACCGTAGCCATCTTGAGAAGCCATAAAATAAAAAATATTGCTTTCAGCCAGCAACCTAAGATGGAAACCAAACTTACAAAAATTCATAGTAACAAATCCATGCAAAAATATACTCTTTTCTCAACACCAACTTCTCAAAAATTGAAACAATATAGCCTAAGCTAGAGAACAACAATCAACAATTCCTAATGGAAATCAACATAAACTATATAACATTATCTATTTTATTTCGGTTTAACCATTACCAAAAAACAGAAGCCATAAATCAAACAATATTGATTTCAACAGCGACCCAAATGGAGAAACTCACAAAACACAAAAATTCACAGTAACAAACCCATGCAAAACCATAGCTAGAAAATGCGAACCATAAATTTCAATAGCGATTTAGATGGAGAAACCCACAAAACACAAAAAATCATAATAACAAACCCATACAAAACCATAGCCACAAAACAAGAACCATAAATGAAACAATATTCATTTTTATAAACAATATTGTCTTTTCTCAATGACATCTTATCCAAAATTGAAACAATCAACAATACCTTATCCAGAATGAAAAAGTATAGCCAGAAACAAACCACAAACCATAAATGAAACAATATCACAAAGGGTTTTTTCAATACGCACCTCTTTCCACTTGCTTTATCAATGTTGCCTTGTTTCTAGAACGCTTGCAAAAATGGGCAAAAAATTATGATGAGCGACACTTTTGTATTGCTTTTGCAACCATCACCCCATGCAAAAAACATAAAATAACCTCCAACCACCTTCACAGAAGCTACAAAAAGCTTGATCAAACTTGCACATTCAAAGAAGCTTGCCCTCCTTGCTCATGGCTCTGATAGTAGGCAAAGCAATAGAATGAGACCCAACAATGCCTTATCAAAAGTTGCACAGACATTCAGTATGTTACCCGAGGTTTTAAATGGCAGGTGTTATTACAACCATCGCTAGTACACGAAAACCATACAACAATTAATGTTGATGCCAACCAACATTTAATTTCACTAGCATTCTCTATCCACGTGACAAAAATGCCACCACTTTCTTCCCAACGCCAGCTGCCACCTTTTTCCCAACCACCTGAATGCATAAAAACCGGAAAAATGACAAAAATTCTGACCAAAGTTCAAACATATAGCCTATTGGCTAATAAAATTATCTTATACTCATATTTATACATATATAATTTATATCTAAAATTTCAAACAGAAAAAAAATTCTTCACCACTAAAATCAACGAAATGAATTCCAATAAACTCACAATCTCTTCTATAAAAATACTATGATAATGCAGAAATTAATTATCTGATCAAATATGAAAAAGAGGAGGGAAGGAAGAAAACAGAGTTCAAAAGAAAATTGATTTCTATTTCAAATTGTGGATCTTATGTTTAATATGAAATTGCAACTTGAAAATGAATTCCTATCTCTAGAATGAAAAACATTATAATAGTATTTTTATAGAAGAATACGATAGAACATTGAAAATGTCAAAGCTTTCACATCGACCGCATAACTATCGTAGTTGCGTATTCTAAAATTTGTGACTCTTTCAATGTGGATTAGGGAGAAAAGTTGAGCATTTACCCCCATTGTATGCATCTAGAATAGTGCCCCTAATAAAGTGAGGCAGTGTTTTGTTGTCGACTATGACCTGGTCAAACATGATTGGTTTTTAATGTATGCTTTGCCTTATATCTTTCTCGGTGCACATACTACTAGGGTACACATGGCTCTGATTGCTCATCCCCCTCTCTTATTTGTTGTTGTCTCTGGTTCAATTTTTGTTGCACAGGCAGGAATTGTTAACTTTACTTTTCCCCCTCGAAACGATATAGAATTGTAGAGTGACTCTTCCATTCAATATGACACCATAGATCTCACCAGAAATCAATAGAATGCTAACCTGAATAGAAGTTTTGGCTGGGCCACTTATATTAAATCGATTCCTATGTGGAACAAATCTTCTCAAAATCTTATGAATTTTACTTCACATTTTCAGTTCCTGATTGAGAAAGTCGGATCAGATGGGGATGGAATTACTTTTTTCATGGCCCCCTTTGACATCGAACCGCCTATCAACACTACTAGAAAGTGGCTAGGCCCGATTAACGAGACAATCAACGAAAATTTTTCTAATCAGATAGTTGCTATTGAGTTCAACATAGTAAAAAATGTTTTTGACTAGGATGACAACCATGTGGGACACAACCTCAATTCAATTATGTCCAAGGTGAACGCTTTGCTGAACAATGTTGCAAGCAGTTGGCCTGAAAATGAGACTCTCTCGAACAAGAAAATATGGGACGCATGGGTGGATTACGATGGTGTAGCAAAGCCAATTTAGGTATTTCTTTTATATAACCCCTCTGGTAATACAAGTAATATCTCTAACCAGGAACTCCAATCTTGTCATATAAAATAGACCTTAGTGATTTTGTTCTAGAGAACGTCAGGGTTGGGCTTTCAGGTTCCACTGATACTTTATATGGGACCAACAAGATTTACTCATGGAATTTTTCTTCTAAATAATCGTGGAATAACTCCACTGGAAACCATTGAAATGAAGGCAACTCTGTTCAAGATTTGTTTTGATTTCAGCCTTCACCAACCTACTTGTCCTCTTTGGTTTCATATTTGTTTGTGTATGGTGCTATCACAGAAAAATAAATGCCAGTGGGGAGGCAAAAGAGGAAAGTGATGCAGAGCTGGACGAATGGTTTGCTCAAGGACCTCGCAAGTTTTCCTATGCTGAGCTTAGCACTGCCACCAGAAAGTTCAGTGATGATGAGAAGCTTGGTCAAGGAGGGTTTAGAGGTGTGTATAGAAGCATTTTACCTTCCATAAAGGAGTCTATTGTTGTAAAAAGAATATTCGAGGGTTCAAAACAAGGAAGGAAGGAATATATTTCAGAGCTTACCATAATCAGTAAGCTGAGACACTATAGCCTTGTACAACTCTTGGGATGGTGCCACCAAAAGGGTGAACTGCTTTTAGTTTACGAATTCCTGCCAAACAGAAGTCTGGACAACTATTTATTCGGGGAGGAGAAGGCTATCATGGATTGGGATCGAAGGTACAACATTGCTTGTGATATAGCCTCTTCTCTTGTTTATCTTCACGAGGATTGGGAATAGCGTGTTTTGCACAGAGACGTGAAGGCCAGTAATGTGATGTTAGATTCAGAATTCAAAGCAAAGCTAGGGGATTTTGGCCTAGCTAGACTGGTGGGACGTGATCACACAGCCACTCATACGATCGTTGTGGCGGGGACATATGGGTACCTAGCACCTGACTGTGTATATATGAGAAATCCCAGTATAGAATCCGATGTGTTCAGCTTCGGAGCTGTCACTTTGGAAATTACTTGTGGGAGGTGACTACTAGATCAAAGCTTGGATGAAAGACTGGTCGAGTGGGTATGGTCAAGGAAGGATTTTGGAATCTACAGATCAAAGATTGGATGGTAATTTCAAAGCCGATGAAATGGAGCGGTTGCTATTGCTGGGATTTTTGTGTTCTCATCCTGATCCAAAAGCGAGGCCCAAAATGAGAGACGCGCAAAAGATCTTGAAATTTGATGCCCAACTGCCAAATGTTCCTCTGAATTTTCGTGTAGCTATATATAAGAATGTCATCCCTCAAACCCTTCAGTCGTCATCGTTGCCGACTGGGTATGGAACTTCTATGACATGAAACTTGTCGAATATTATAGGTACATCTCTATCATCCATCTCGGCTATGCATACATCATTTTCTTCTCCTCCTACTAGTTCGCGCACCGAATTCATGTCCAAGCCTCTTTTATACTATTCAAAAGATAACGCCATGGCTGGAAAAGGTTCGTCCGCTGAATACATGACCATGTAACATTTGTTTATGGTTTTTTGGAGCTAGTACGAGGAAAACATTTATAATAAGCATAGCTTAACCAGGCTTGCAATCAGTTTCACGAGCATCAAATATTTTTGACTACTTTTCTGTTTTGTTTTCAATAAAGTCAGAAATTGTAATTTATTAGTTATTCTAAACATGATATTATCATATTACAAAGCCTATCAAAATCATTTTTTACACACAAAAGAGTTACAAAGGATTTATTAAGTGCACTCTGTTTTTTATTATTTGATTATATCTATCAAAATATTGATTTGAGATGATTTGTTGATAGGCTTCCTTTGGTTAACCATCCACTGAAATTGCTGGCTCTCAGCCTTCGTAAATGTTAAAAAGTATGGAAAAGGCATGGGCAGTAAGAAAACAAGACAACGAGCAACAAACAGTAAAATAGAAAATAAAAGTAGGGTATATGGTTGAAGGAAAACTCTAAGTTGTTTTGTGTATTATATATTAGTATATTGTGCAATAAATAGTCATTCAATTAAATTTTCATAGGAATTCATCAACCCTTCAATAGTAAAAAAATAGGTTTGGTATCATATAAAAGAGGGTCAAAACTAGTTATTGCACTTTTGGTGTGCAATGGGGTACACCGAAAAATTGTATGGCTATATTTGATTTTGTGTAGTCATATTGGTTCAAATAGGGAATAGTTCACACAATCTAGAAAGTTTTCAAATGAAATAAAATATAATGAAAATGATTATTAGCCTTATTTGACTTTGTGTAGACATATTGTATGTATGCAACATATTAAAACAACACATGAAAAAAAAAAATGAAACTTAAATTTATGCCATATAAAAATGTAGAAAAACAAAATATATACAATGATGAAATTCATGTGTTTTTTATGGATTGTTTAATTCACATTACAAGAATGCATCCAGTTGAATACAATGGTATATTAAAAATGTGGAACGGTCACATTGAACTCCAATGTATTTGTGATAAACAAAAGACCTAGTTAATATTTGAAAAGAAACTAATAGAAAATAGAATGTTGAAGTTGAAATTCCAAAAAAATATTTAGTTACCTTTGTTAGAGTAGTTTGTAGGTCTTAATGAGAATATAGTGTAAATGGGCAATGAGAGGAGCCTGTAGTAAAGGAAAAAGGAAATATATAATTTATAACAACTAAACTATATAAATATGGTAGTGAAGTAAATAAGAAAGTGACATACCTGTAGTAGGTGAAATTCACTTCAAGTGTCTGAGGAGTTTGAATTTGACATTGCTATCAATCAATTTTCTTCATTTTTCCAATGTGCAACATATGGGATATGTTGCTTGCATGCATATCATTGGAATGTGAAGGATGGGGTATGCGAAGACTTTACAGATTAGGTACTCATGAAATAGTAATGAATGCCAGGCCTTGCTGGTCAATGTTGCCAATGTCGACTATGGCCCTTGGAAGTGTTAATCCTTGTGACTTGTGTATTGTCAATGCCCATGCCATTTTAGGTGGAATTTGATGGTGAAGTCCACGACTTAGCGGGGTTATGGGGACATTGTTTGTATTGTTATGGTCCCAAGGCAGTCCAATGTAATGTTTGAATTGAACAACAACAAACAAGGGTAGTTGAGGTGGTTTTTTACCTTCATTGTATACAATTGCTTTTACTTGATCAAGTGCGCCCTTCATGAGCCCTGTTTCAACCCATATATTAGAACATAACATGACCTCTTGGCCAATAGACAAAAAAATATGTGTTTGAAGTTGATCTTCATCTAGATTTTTATATGGTAGCCCCCTAAGTTGTTTTGCAGTGGAAAGGGCAACAGATGTTTCCAAAGACAACAACATACATTTTTTGTGTAGTAACACCATTTCATTTTTTATAGAAAGGTGTATGGAAGATAAGAAAATAGAATTTTCTATAGTGTTGAGAAATGAAATTGAGAGTGACATTAGAACTTTGTAGTCTTCTTATGTGGGCTCTGCATTCCATAGATTTGAGAGAAGTGCATGAAAAGTAATTTGGGAAGGAGCATCACCAACTTGTCAAAATAATCTGGTCAAAGTTACCACTGTTGTGAAGCTATGCCATAGTGTGCCACCATATGAAGTAGAAGCATACATGGGGATATCTTTAACTGGTGGTAGCTGGCCTAAGTTGCCAAAAAGAATAATTGAGCAACCTCCAAAGGGAAGGTGGTTGTGGGTGGGGAATGCTTCCTGTAGTTGCATGTCAATACGTTCTAGCAACTTTGGACCTATGAAGCTCATCTCATCTATTAAAATGTACTTAATAAAGTACATACTTGCTTGGAAGGCCACAAGTGTTTGCCCTTATAGGAGGGCCATTTCTTTTATTGGAATTCAAAGGGAAAAATGAATTTTTGATTCTTGAATGTTGAATGCAACAACACCTGTAGGTGCAAAAAGTAGTAATGGTGACTCGTGAATCGGAGCTAAGCTACTGAGGGAAGACCTTATTTTTATTGTGAGGTGTGATTTTCTAGTTCATATAGATCCTTGAACAATGATCTTTAGCGGTGGTTGTAATGGATGAGTGGTTAGATGAGACCAAATTATATCAAACACTTTCTTCTACTAAGTAGAGAAAGTAGTAAGGATGTGTTCGTTGAGAACATGGTGCACTTGAAAGGCTGACCTATTGGAGTCTATGAAAGCAGTCACAAAATGAATTTGATGTGGGGTGAGGCTAGTATGTTGCCATTCATAGTGCATGTCAATGTCACATCGACCAAGCATTTCTAGTGCATCAAGCTATATAGGAAGGTTTGGGCAATAATTTGAGAGAACCTACCATTCTTTAGGGTTTTGTCATTGCAAAACATGGTCAATGTTTGAGTTACTACTAGCATCTGATTCTTTGGCTGGACTTGGATGTTTGTGGTGTGCATGCCATGGCCCGTATATAGAAGATAACCTTTCCCATTGTGATATAATTTGATGTTTAGAGGAGCCAATTTCAATGTCAATGTTTCATAATGGGTGGTATAGAATTAGTTCACTCTAACAAAATTCATGAAAGATTTTTTCGTCTCTTGCAGGGATGGTTGTGAACTTAGACAAGACATGAAAAATTTCTTTTTGGGGGCACTATTTCCATTATTCACTTTTTTAGGATGCTTTGAAGGTCAAATTTTGGGTCAATACAATGAGAGGCATTTCCTCTAGATGTATGTGCCCACCATGTAGGCATCAATGTATGTAGGTGAAGTGGTAACCAATGTGGGTGAGATCAAAACATGTTAAAATTTGTGGTGGTTAACATTTAAAGACACAAATGTCCTACTGGATATGGAGAGGGGTAATTTTAGTTAAAGGTGGAAAGTTTCTTGGGCACTAATATCATGATTGACAAGGCTATCAGTATGCATTTTTTGAAAAACTATTTGGGAAATAATCTTTGATTCTAAATTGGTTGAGATACAAGATAACATGTGAAACAAAGATTTTTGTGCTCTCTTACACCTATAGGGTTTTGGACCTAAAGGGAGAGAGACAAATATCATTTCACTCAACAACAAACTCTTAAGATTTCAATGTAGAGGAGATTGAAATCTAACAAAGGGAAAGTTCTAGGGACTGAAAAATGTGTAATAAGGTGTTCACCACCAAGTATAAACATGGAAACATGAAATTATGGAAAACATAATGTGATATGCAAACATATGCTTAATGACCTAGAAATGACCATGAAACAAAACAAAAATTGTAAAACTGAAAGTGTGCACCTAGAAACTTGCTAAGGATGGAATGGAACTCTAAAATCTTGAAAATGTTGATTTTAAAGCCTGATGAGACTCATTCTCCATTCTGGGCAAATCAGTCCCAATTCTGGAAAACTGCTTCGGAGGATGTTTTGGTCAAATGGGTATCCAAACCCACAAAAATCTCTGAAAAATAGGTATAGTGGGACTCATTTCCTACTAATGGTGAATGACTCGACTTTGACTTTTTTGGAAACTTATAAGTGGAATATGTAGCTCTTGATCTACTTTTTCTGTTCCTCTAGGTCTCTGGATCCAAAACCTTGATTTTTGGGGTTGTAAGTGACTTTTTGTGAGGATTTTGACCTTTCCAATAGAGAGATGACTCCAACAAGTTTAACACCTATTCTTCAATGATCTCCAACCCTTCAAAGCATCTAGGTTTGTAATCACACAATAAAGAGGGAGAAAATGTTGATTGTTAGGGAATGGGGGTTTTCCATGATCAAAACCCTTTTAGGTAATTAAACCAAAATGATGAAACAAGATAATGAAGCATAAATACGAAGTAATACAATTAGAACCCTTCCATGATGGTGGATCTTGAATTGATACAACAATGAATGAAGAATCTACCCTTGAATGCCATAGAAATTATCTTGAAAGCTATCTTGATGACCTTGTGAAGACTTGAAATAATTAACCCTAGAGTTCTTGATTTGACAACATGAATACCTTATGAAACAATGACTTGAGGGCTTATTTATATAGGCAAGGCACTAAAATGATCATTATTTGATCCCCAAGGCCGACATTGAAGAAAATTAAACTTAAAACCCAATTTTTCCTACTCAAACTCTGAAAATAGCTCAAATGGGACTCATTTTCCATTATGGGTGAATGAGTCCCACTTGGATGGGACTCATTCATCCAAAGTGGTGAATGGGTCCCACAGGAGCTAGTTTGATAGCTAAGGTGTCAAAGAATGCATGAATTGAGTTTTTTTGTTGATATTGTTGGGTTTTTTATTAGAATATGCCTCATGATGCACAATATGGGGTCATAGTGGCCTATTAATGATGATATAAGGGGTGATTAGGGCTAGGGACACAAAGTTCAATGTGAAAATGTGGTTAAATACACTCTACAACATTCAAATGATTTCCACATAGCCTAGAAAGGCATAAGATCTAATGTGAATGTGTAAAACACATTACAACACTAGATTAAAATTAGGTTTAATTTACAAAAGACTTATATTTGGTTAATAAAAGTCTAGAAAAGTGTGAAAGTGATTTACAACACTTTACAACACCTTTACAAGACATGTATTTTATTTAGTTTGCAAGTGCCCAATACCTAATGTGAATGTGTTAAACACATTACAACACTAATTCCAGGAAAAAATAAGCCAAAATTCACAAGAAGGACCCAAATGAGCATGAAAACGAGTAGAGATCCATTTTTCTATGCTACATTAAGCGCCCAATTTAGTGAGAGGATGAACTTGCTTCAAAATCACACTAAAGTAGACATTCAAGAGGGATCCAATCATACCAATGTGGATGGTCTAGGATAACAATGATGAAGGATGTGGTCAAGCCCCCATGATCCAAGATCTTAAGTCAAACCAACATTAGCTCAAAAGGACACACACAAGGTGAATGATTTGTAGAAAAACAAGATATGTGATCATGAAATAACAATAACTAGAAGGAAGAGAAGACTGAAAATAAAAAGGTGGATCAAGCTTTGACCATTTGTTCAATACAATGTGGATTAGATCTAGGCTATTTTCTAGAAAATGCATGCTCACTCTAAGGCGATGAAACTCTTGGCTATCTTTCGATTTAGAAGGCCTAAAGGGTGAGAGACATACACTCACAGTTGGTATGCACTCACACACATGTAGGTGGATATGGGGAAATTCATGCCTTGGAATGGGCTTCTTGATCAACCATACCAAATGTATAACTCCTAATAACTTTGATAAGGCACCACACAAAAATGATCTTTGAGCTTCATGAGACAAGAATTTTTTTTTACGTTTAGGGCTCATAAACATTGTAAATGCAAAGTAGTGTAAGATCTGTTCAAAGGGATATTGCTTAGTTCGTGCAAGGTCTCATCTTAGGGAACATTATGCTTAATGTCTACAAGAGAGAAAAAATGCAAGGTCTCATCTTAGGGAACATTGTACTTAATGTTTCCAAGAGAGGACAAGTTGAAGAAATATTGCGCTCTTGGAGGGAATCAAACCCAATGATACCACCAAGAAAAGGACACATCGCAAGAAAAAAGAAAATTGTGTAGTGAAACATGACTGTCAATGTATGCCCCCACTTTAAAGTGGTTGCTAACATCATTAAGGGTGATCCCACAATAGTGGTTTAAATTTTTTTTCCAAACTAGACACTAAAATTATTATTTTTAACTAAATCTTCACATTTGGGCACCTATAGCAACTAAACCATGAAGGATTTGGAGATGATGTAAACCAGAGTCTCATCACATTTTTTCTATAGATTCTTAAAAAAAAAAAATCAAAATTTTTGGAATTAGATTGCACTTCTTATTCTATCTCCCATGAAAACTAGTTTCTTTTAGAAAACAACATTTTTAAAAAGTGACGCACACGTATAATGCATAACTTTTTTTCCATGAAGGATAAAATTCTAATTCTTTCAAATTTATATTTGTAACTCTGATATCTAGTGCTTCCACTTGGTTAGATATTCTTTTATTGAATATTTTTTCTTTAATCAAGTTTCGAAGTCAAACCAATTACAATTCAAACATAGCGCGACCATATAATGCATAACTTTTTATGTGTGTATCAAAATTCAATTTTATTTTTTTGTTGGATAAAGGACTTCAATATCTGGTGCACTCATATTTTTCAATTTTTTTTTATAATCTGCTATTTTCCACATGTGTAGAATGAAGACCTTCATTTTCGATGGAAAACCTATGTTTAATAAAACTAAAAAAACAAATACATAATAAAAGCAAAACATATTAAAATTATATTTTTTGGATAGCTCATTCTAAGGACAACCTGATTCTAGTTGGGTTTGTGAGGATTCCTCCATTTTCATCCTCAACCTGAGCTTTGAAGTGCCAAAATTTAGGTTTTTTGTGTGCCTTAGGGAGGGGATGAGGATTTAGGGGGGTTCATTCGAACCAGGGTTTGCGCAAACCTAGGTTCGAGTGAACCTCTTCAAGGGGGTTCACTCGAACCCCTTTCATGTGCATTTTTTTTATTTTTGGTAGAAAAAAGTTTAAGGGGTTCACTCGAACCCAAGTTTGGTCAAACCCAAATCTAGTCGAACCCCTTTTTGGTTCGGTCGAACTTCTAGGTTCATACGAACCCCCAAAATCACTTTTTTTTTTCCATGGGGTCATTTTTTCTTAGTTTTCCTTCCTCAATCAAATTTTAAACCACTATTGTAGCTTCACCCATTATTATGAGCAATCACTTTAAAGTAGAAGAAGACACGAGATAATATTTGAAAGTCCTATGCCAAGTCATATGTTTTTGATAAGCTACATCATGAAAAAGGTAGTATGTCACATGTGAGCCAACTTAAGGCATGTCGTCCACATCTCAACCTTGCTCTTATATGTTCATGAAAGGTGATCAACTAGCTGAAAGAGGCAATGACAAGTGACATATGAGGAGAAGGATGAATAACCCCTTGCCCCCACTTAGTGGAAGACAAGGGTGAGTTGAATAGGATGAAGGTAAGTTTTAGTTAGAGGAACTAGGTACTTTAACATAAGGAAGAAGACACATTCCTTGAGATGTTGAATTTTGTTACTTAAAGCCTTACATTCATTAGTAGAATGACCATGAACACTATGATATGCATAGAATGAATGTTTGTAGTAAAGATTCTTTTGAGTTCTTGGAGGGAGAGATATCAAGTGGTCTTGGAGGAGTCTTGACAAGATACCCTCTTGATTAACGGTAGAAGAGGTTCCTTTATTTTGTGACAAAGATATCTCTTGCTTAGTACCAGATGTCATACCTACGCAAGATTCCTTAGATTTAGAGATTTTGTTCTATCCTTTAGAAGAGGGTGTAAAATCTAACAAACTAAAATCATTAGTTTTTTTCAAGATGAGATTGACATTAAGCGAAGATTTCTTTGTTTGAAAAGGATAATAACCAAGACCACTAGTGTCAATTAATTTAGGTTGCATAACTTTTAAAGTCGGCTTAGAAGAATCTTTTGTGAGAGTGTTGAGGTTAAGTGAAGGCTTGACTATTTCTATCAAAGGACAATAACCAAGACCATGAGTTTTTTCTTGCATGTTAGGCTCTATAGGGTTGTAGATACCTTTTTCTCTAGCACCACATCCTTTTCCACTATAGCCAAGTTGTTTCATAAGTTCATAACCTTTCCCATAAAGTTTTTTCATTATTTTTGGATATGGTGGTTGCTTGTGTTTAAGTTCATCAATTTTTTTTGTGTAATTTGTTGTCTTGTGGTCTAAAGTAGTTGAGGTGGATGCTTTCAAAGGGTATTTCAAATTTTTTGTTGAAATTGCTGCTTTTTCTTTTCCCTTGTCAGAGTCTTTGTTTATGATCTTGTACTTTCCCATGAATGCATTTTCAAAATATAAGGAACCCAAATCATCTTCTGATAGCTTCATGACTTGCTCAATATGTTTTTCTTTGGCCTTTTGTTGGATGGGTTCCACTTGTGTAGTTGGTGTTAATGTTGCCAAAGGGTTTTCCTTGTTTTTCTCAATGTTCAAACAACTATTTGGGTCAAGGTCAACTTCAAGTGCACGTACATTTTGTTGTTGTAGATGTATTTCATTTTACGATGGAGAGTAGAAAGCATCCCATTTAATGCATGAATCCACAGTCTTCCTAAGAGAAGATTATATGAAATATCATGAGGCATAACATGAATCAATGTTTCCAATGTGGCCCTCCCAACTATAATAGGCAAAGTGGTCAGACCAAACAGTAGTTTTCCTACATTGTCAAATCCCTTAATAGACAAAGAGTTAGGTTGAATTTTTGATTTATCCACATGAAGCCTATCCAAAAGGTTTACACTACATATATTAAGGGTTGATCCATTGTCAACAAGGGTTTGCTTTATCCCTATTCTTTTATATTGAGATATTATTATGAAAGCTTCATTTTGTTTTTACATGTCTAAAGGGGCAAGTTCACTTTGGTGGAAAAAAATGCTAGCATTCAACCCTTGGATCATGGCTGCTATGTCATTTGGTTGCACATTAGAAGGGATATGAACTTGTTGCAAGGAAGTTTGAAGCATAGTGTGATAATTAGGTGAATTCTAAATTAGGTCCCATAGAGATATCTTTATAGGATTATTCTTAAGCTATTCAACAAGATAATACTCTTTCCCACTATGTGAAGGAAAATGAGGAGCACTAGGCAATTTGGGATTAGTCAAAGGTAAAGGTTTCAGGGTTGGTTGTTGCAGTTGTAGATTGTTTCTAGTGTTATATGTATGAGCAACAATATTATGACTCGACTACTGCAAAACATTATTCTTAGGTGGGTAAAGGAAAAGTTCAAGTTAATTTTGAGTTGGAGGTTTGTTTGAAGGTGGGTAAAGGATGAGTTGAGGTTGAATAATATTAACATCCCTTAGCGAGTGAGAGTATAATGTTGCCTCTTCATCTTCTTCTAAGGACACTAGATGAGTATTTTCAATGTCATCCTTTTCTTGCACCATGATATCCTCCCTAGGAGGAGAGTTTATAGGATAACTACAAACCAATTGTTGGGTATATGTAGGATCATCATGAAAAAACAAGCCCTTATGTGGCAATGAAAATTCAGAAAATCAGAGTTAGGCAACTTGACGTAAAAATTTGAATAAGTTATGTATATGATTTTAAAAATATGTAAGAATAGAATCTATAGAAAATTGAATGTAGTTTCTAAACTACTAGGTTTATTTAAAAAAATATATCTATTTGGTGAAAATTTGAAATTTCAATGCAGTAGTACTTAAATTTCAGGGAAAAAATAAGAAGTAGGTTTCTGTCTAACCACCCTAACCATAATAAAAGGATAATATTTTTTTATAAGATTTTAGACATAAGTAGAGGACTCATGTCCCAATGTGATGCATATTTTTTGTAATTTTTTTCCAAGTAAATAATTAATTATGAATTTTTTATTACAACTTTTAAAAAATATAAAAATTCGTATGTCTGACCACCTCAACTTGGTCAAAACTTCATGAAATTCATTTTTTTTAATCTTCTAATATGCAAAGCATAGAATGTGACACATGTTTTGGATTCAAAAAATGTGATACCATTTGAAAGCTATAGATGTTTTTCAATCAGCTTATCAATCAAGACTTTAGTCATAATTCAAATAGAAAATGGATAATAATTATTTATTAAATTCAAAGAAAAGCATAATTTATATTGGTGGATAGCTAAGAATCTCCTTTTAAAAAAAATTTCATTTCATCAATTTTTGATAAAAAGAAAGTTGTTAGCCACTTTTTGGCCCATCATGATCCTACACATACGCTATTCTTGACATTCAAGGATTGGTTCTTCCAAAATGACTTCATCACATGTAGGGGAGTGATCAATGGTTGGATTTTCTTGATTATCAATAGTGGGGATATTAGGAGAAGGATCTATTTGATTGTCCTTTGTCTCTAAGGTCTCATTATCTTGAGCCACATTATCTACCCTAGTAGTAGAGGTTGTAATATGTTCATCACATTCCATGTTTAGATTTTGTAAAGTAGCTTCATCACAAGTAGGGGAGGCATCAAGAGAAGGAAAACTATTATTTTCAAATAGATTATCACAAATGGTAGGAGCATTAGGGAAGGGAGGAAAAATATTCCCATGATGCTTAATAGGTATATCTTCTAACACGAACCTATCCTCTAAGTTGCATCAAGCAGGGGTATTAGGAGAAGGACAATTTTGGTTTTCATTGCTATGAAGACTAGGTAAGGTGATGTTTAGAAATGTGTCCATGATCTCATCTTCTTTTTATCTACTATCCTCCAAAGGGGGATGAGGAGAGGGACAATCAAGACCCTTAATGCTTGTATCTTCTTTCACCAAGATACCTTCATCACTAATAGGAGAGGTATCAAGGGAAGAACAAGTATGATTGTTATGATTGTCTACACTATAATCCTCACCAATGGGAAATGTAATATTAAGGATCGTGTCAATGGTTTGATCATAACTATGACTAACATGTTTCTTAAGGACCTCATTATTGTAGTCAAAATTGAATTCACAGGAAGGGATCTTGTACTTATGCAATCCATTTTTAACCATATCAAAGCCATATCTCTTCAAAGAAAATATGCTACCACGTAAAGGTAAAGAAAGTGTAATTCAATGACCTAAAGTGAAATTTTCATATGTGAAACAAGGTAATTTTCTAATTACATTATGCAACAACTTGAAAGATGAAATGTTTTAAATACAAATTTGAGATTGAGCAATGCATGAATGAGCTAATTTAAGCTAGATCTAATAAAATGCATGTAACAAAAACTTAGCCTACTGATACAAATAGTTAATGGAAGCACATAAAATCTTAAAAACAAGGTTTTCAGTGCTGTAAATGAGAGTTTCACTGGTGTACTGAGGCCGATTCATCCAAGGTGGCGAATGAGTCACAATAGGGATTTTTTTCAAAATTTTCAAAAAAATTCAATTGATTTTTATGCCTTTTAGTTTGTATGATGTGTATCCTAAATTCAAATGCAGTTTATTGATGATTTTCAATTATTTTAGATGCAAAATTGTAACCTATACGCACTTTCACTAATACAAAAAATTTAGAAATCCTAGATGCAATTTAACCAATGTAAATCCTAATGCAAAGTTAATGTAAGCTAGATCTAGGTTGATGATGATCCAAATCAAAAAAGAAGGTATTCAAAACGTAAGTTCACCAAAATGAAACAAATATTTTTGTTCTAGCTTACACCTCTAGGGTTTTGGACCTAAAGGGAGAGACAAATCTCATCACTTCACTCAAGAACAAACCCTTGAGATTTCAATGCAAAGGAGATTGTAATATGACAAAGGGAAAGTTCTAGGGATTGAAAAATGTGTAATAAGGGGTTCAGCACCAAGTATAAACTTAGAAAACATGTAATGTTGGAAAAAACAATGTGATATGAAAACATATGCTAAATTACTTAGAAATGACCATGAAACAAAACAAAAAACTATAAAATTGAAAGTGTTCACCTATAAACTTGTTGAGGATAAAATGGAACTCTATAATCTTAAAAATGATGATTTTTAATCCTGGTGGGACTCATTCATCATTTTGGATGAATTAGTCTAAGTTTTGGAAAATTATTCTAGAGCGTGTTTTGGTCAAATAGGTATCTAAATCCACAAAAATCAATGAAAAATAGGTACAGTGGGACTCATTCACCACTAGTGGCGAATGAGTCCATTTTTAATTTTTTGAAAACTCAAAAGTGGAATCTATAGCTCTCAGTTTGCTCTTTCTATTCCTCTAGGTGTCTAGATCTGAAAGCTTGATTTTTGGGGCTGTAAGTGACTTTTTGTGAGGATTTTGACCTTTCCAATAGAGAGATGGCTTAAAAAATTTTGACACCTATTCTTCAATGATCTCTAAGCCTAGCACCTAGATTTGTAATCACATAAGAAAGAGGGAGAAAATGTTGATTGTTAGGGAATGGGGGTTTTCCTTGGTCAAACCCCTTTTAGGTAATTAAACCAAAATGATGAAACAAGATAATGAAGCATGAATATGAAGTAATACAATTAGAACCCTTCCATGATGATGGATCTTGAATTCCTGTAACAATGGATGAAGAATCTTCTCTTGAATGTCTTAGAAATTATCTTAAAAGCTATCTTGATGACCTTGTGAAGACTTGAAATACTTAATCATAGAGTGCTTGATTTGACAACATGAATACCTTGCGAAACAATGATTTGAGGGATTATTTATACAAGAAATGTGCTCAAATGGTTGTTAGTTTGATCCCCAAGGCCGAGATTGAAGAAAGTTAAACTTAAAACCCAAATTTTCCCACTCAAACTCTAAAAATAGCTCAAATGGGACTCATTCACCATTTTGGACGAATGAGTCCCACTTGGATGAGATTCATTCACCCAAAGCGGCGAATGGGTCCCATATGAGCTATTTTGCTAGCTAAAGTGTTGGGGAATGAATGAATTAAATTTATTTGTTTATATTGTCATGTTTTTTATTAGAATATGCCTCTTGATGCACAATATGGGGTCATAAGAGCCTATTAATGATGATATAAAGGGTGATTAGGGCTAAGGACACAAATTTCAATGTGAAAATGTGGTCAAATACACTCTACAACATTAAAATGAGGTCCACATAGCCTAGAAAAGCACAAGATTCAATGTGAATGTGTAAAACACATTACAACACTAGATTAAAATTAGGTTTAATTTAAAAAGCCTTCTAGATTAATGTGAAAACACAATTAAATAAATTTTACAACATTGAATTAAGGGAAAGATAGGTCCATTTGACTTAAATGCTTAATAAAAGTCTAGAGAATTGTGAAAGTGATTTACATCACTATACATTACCTTTACAAGACATGTATTTTATTTAGTTTGCAAGGGCCCAAGATCGGATGTGAATGTGTTAACCACATTACAACACTAAATCAGGGAAAAACTAAGCCAAAATCCACAAGAAGGACCCAAATGAGTGTGAAAATATCTAGAGATCCATTTTTCTATGCTACAACATGGCATGATATGTGTTGCATTTGTGCTCAACTTTTGCTACATATTTTGCAATATATTTAAGGAAAACATCAATTGAGAGTATGTGCTAGAAATCTACATTATCCCTCTAGATAGAGAGGATAGATTGGTTGTGAAGGTTCAAGTGATCATCATTGAGAGCTGGTGTGTGCTTAGGGCAATTAGTCTCATCATTTGAAAGACTTGACTTATCTTGCATGGACCATGGCATTTTATAATGACATATAGTAGTTGGCCCTTTCTTCCTGAGACATGTTAGCAAAGTACCCTTTGTGTGTCGCTCAAAAGGATTGACCAATTTACAATATTTACTTGAAGGGTCGCATGACAATATCCTTGTTGTATCCAACAAATAAGGATCATCTAGAAAATAGCATTGAAATGTTTGGTTTATCAAATGGAGGGTACATGGGTCCACGTAGAGACATATCTATCTATGTAATCAAGTGCACTCTATATAGATTGAAGGTTATTTCATTGTAATATACTTATATCAGGTGCTTGTTCAAGCCATAGAAACCTATGGATGTGTGAAGATCCTTTGTGTTTCCTTTCATATCTATGAAAAGATGATATTTAGCAAACTTTAAAGGTAAGAGTCTATTGTAAAAAAAGAAGGGATGCTTTCTAGTAAACAATCAAAGTATGAGTCTATTGTGCGAGAACAAAAAAGAAAGGTATTACCTATACCAATATTCTGATGCACCAAGAATTTTTTCCAATACCTCTTCCCGAAATGTAGTAAACCTGTGAGTATGTATACTATGGTAAGGTGTGAATTCTATACAATGTTTTGGATCCTCCATCTGGAAGCCATGGAAGGATTTGTAGGAGACTTGGTAGACATGATGGTATTCAAGTCTGGCTATTTTGTATCTACTGCACTAAGGGTGAAGAAGAGTGAGGGAAAACCAATTTGAATGATCATGTTAGAGAGTTCTCCTCGACACTGGGTCAAAAATGGATGAGTTCCATGAATTGACGAACTAAATTGCTTGAGCTAATCTGCAAGTTTGTCTTTTGGCATATCTTGCAATCTTTGGAGAAGGTTAGAGACTGTTGAGGGTAGGTAACCATTGAGAGTTTTGTGATAAAATATAGATGAGGTTTCTTGGCTATGATGTTGCATAAGAATATTTAGTATGAAGTACCTAAATCGAGGGTGCTAGCCAAACTTATTATCATGGTACCTTAAAAGATGGAGTGCACATTCATGTAGTTTAATTTATTTGATACATTGTTGCTTGAATGCGAATTTTCCTTTTGGAAACAAAGTGGGGAATTCCATAGAAAATAGTCCTCCAGTGGTGTACTCATTGATAGGAGATGGAGAAACGGGTGGCCATGCTATGATTGGTGTTGGTAATCCCACACCTAGTTGTAATAAAGAGCACACTTCTTCAACCTCTATATGTGTAGGCAGGATATTCAAAACAAAGGATGTTGTTGCGAACATATAGTGGTCATTGGGGTCATATTCTATGTAACTTGTTTCCTCAAAGCTTGTATTTGTGCTTGTGGGATTTGAAGATGTTGCATAAATAAGGTTTGAGATGCTAGTAGAAGACTTTGGTAAAGTGGATAATGCAAGCTCATCTATTTGTACATCCTTGTAGTATGGTTCATTGCAAATATTATATTTATGTGCCTCATGGACAAGTCCTCTGCTAACATGGAAGTTGTATTGTTGTTGGCTGATTTGTTCCCTATTAACTATTAGTATATCAAGATCAGTAATATGCATGGGCAAGTGAGATGCCATTGTAGATATATCTTGAGGAAAGCATATAGTGTGCCAACTATATTTTAGTTTCCCACCCCTTGCATAGGTAACTTGAAGTATTTGGATAACCCTTGCTATTAGCATCTCCTCAACTTGGGATAAAAATTTTAAGCATACAAGTTGCTCACCAGGGTTCATGTTGTTCTAGTTTGAGAAGTAGTGGTATTTATTTTTAGATGTGCATCTATAACAAGTATTCATTCCATTTGAATATATAATTTTGATTCCTGGATATCTCCCCATGTAAACCATACAAGTTGACATTCTTGATAAGCTATCTAGCTTTGAGAGGAAGTTATTTCTAGCAGAGAAAAAATATTGTGAAAAAAGTGGCAAAGGGTGCATTTCGATAATTGGGTCAGATTGAACTATATTTTGTGAGTGAGCTATAATTCCTTGTAGGTGGGGCATGTTAACTAGATGAGAGATTGTAGATGTTGAGGCTGCAACAAGAATACTTTGATTGGCTTCACATCTTTGTTTGTCAATTTCATCTTAATTTTCATGGTATCGTTTGTGTTTCAGCTCTTTTTTATGAGAACATTTTTCATGCATCCTTTCATTCTCTACCTCCATAGTAAGAAATCTTGAGGACAAAAGCAATGAAATAGTTTAATGAGAGAGAATCGGTAGTATATATAGGCTATATACATATATATATGTACGTATATATATTATAATTTGATTGTAGATAACATGGTGCAATAAAATACTTTGGAATAGAAGAGGAAATAAAAACATATAAAGATATGGATAGTTAATGCTGATAAAGCTATAAAAATTATAGGGATAGTGTTCAATTTTTAATGTTTACTTCATTTTAAAATTTTTAGAAAGATGAATTTAATACCTTGGCCAGTTAAAGCAGTCACACCTAATGGAAAATTAATGTAGAAGAAAATGATCATTGTGATAGAAACAATGTAGAAGAAAATGTATGAGAAAGTTTCCATATATGGGCATGCAATGATTTTGAGAACACAAAATTTTTTTTTTGCAATCGGTGATAATGTTTACATATATGGCCATGTCAAGTTTCAAATTGACTTAATGGTAGTAATAATAATGCTTTGTGTTTCCTGTCCACCAAATGGAATCATTTTGATGCTTAAATCCATGAAAAACTAGCTACCAAAAATATGGTCCAAAATGTCTTTAGCAACATCAAGTTCAACAATCAATAGTTGAAAATATTCTACGGCAACACCCATTGAGGAATTTACTAGACCTTCAAATGTAGTAACTTTTAGGAGTTCTCCACTTACATCTTTCAATGCATTTTGAGCATGTAGTTGAAGTCACATTAAAGGAGATCTATAGAGAACTTTTGACAGTGAAAAGTAGTAGGGGAAGTTTGCAAAACCTTTTTCTTACACCTTTTATTGTTCACTAATAGAGGGCATGAAAGGTAATAGAAGTTCTCAAGGTGCAATTTTGAAATGAAGGCCTCTTTTCAAGCATGTTATTATTTTCAAGAGATGAGATATTGATTGAATTTTCAAAATTTATGGGACAAAGGTGTTTCTTTGACAAGGAACTAAAGGGCTCAACAATTTTTATACTAGTATACCATGCTTGTAAGGTGGAGGCCTTTTCTAAAATTGGGTTCATTAAAAATTTAGTTGGGAAATAGTATCAAGACCTCTCCCACACCATGAGGTGATACATCCTAATTTAATCAAAATAACATGAGGGTTTGGTTGTATAGGCATATCCAAAAAAATTATCTCGTCTATATAGCAATGATGCCCCCAAAGTGTAACATCTATGGTACAACCTCACATGTCTATGATTGTAGTTGTGTATTTAATTGTCTCTATACCATCTCTTTTATGGATGGTTGATGTAGGGGAGATAGCTAGAAGTATTCTTGTTACATCAACAAGGAAATTGATAGGGAAAGGGGACAATGAATCAATGCTTTTAATGTGGAAAGTATGTGTGGATATTGTGGAGTTCAAGGATGTGAAAGGAGTTACTATTGATGAGCTATGGAGAATTATTTTGTAGGGATGTTTGGCACTACTATAATTTGCATTTTTAACTTTGATGCGACCATTGGAGATAGCATAAAGACTATCAGAGTGAATTGCATGGTAAAATTCTTCAACTAGTGCGTTGAATCAAGAAATATGAATTTTGGAGCTTTCCATGTCTACGAAATCAAATCCAAAAACTTTTCCATCACATCCACCATTTTTATATTCATGGATTAAAGATTTTGTCAAGGCATGACCCTCAATGGACCAATTCTTATATTGGGGGATTAACATTTTTATTGGAATTTGTTTGAAAGGGGATATACTCTGTTGATTCTAAGGGTCTCCATCTTCTTCAATTGACTCATTTGTAGATTGAGAGGATCCCAATGGGGCTGGGGAGCTACTTGATGATAGGGAGCTTCTAGGTTGGAGGATAGGATTTGGATTTCCAAAAATAGGTCCATTGTTTGAAATGAATTCAAAGTTTTCAATTATCATAGCCCTACAATTTGAAAAAGTGATACATTTAGCAAGAGCCTGTAGGGGAAAAATGAAATGAAGAAAATTTTTGGGGAAAGAGTGGACATACATAAATTTATTGAACATCTTCAAAGTATATTTTTTTAGTAGGAAAATATAAAATTTCACTAAATCCTCCTCCAAGACAAGATCATTGAATTGAACAGGAAGTACAACATGATGTGTGTGTGACACATTAGAAAGTTGAACACGGTATTTGGGAATTGTAGAATGAGCCTGCTGAATGGAGTCAATAGATGCAACTTGCAAAACATGGTACAAACCAAATATTCTTGCAAGAATATCTACAATGGCATTTGTAGTTAATTTCGCCATTGCTTAGTTCACATTTAGTGTACTAAATGTGCCTGTGAGCATGTAGAAGGATGCAAATTAGGCTTTCAAAATATTGAATGTTGTGAGCAATAAATTTATGTGGAAAAATGCTAAGTTGGTAATGTTTCTAATGTAAATTGACCCCATAAGTAGTATTCTTTAAAAGGTACAAGACTTTGTATTGTGTATGGTGTTGTATCGTAAAATGACAAAACACAGTATTATACCTTGTAAAAAAAAAACTGACAATGACAATTCATTTGTAGAATGTATGAAAAAAAGGAAACTTGCAAAAGTGAGGACTATTAGATGTGTATTTTTTTTGTTGTGGTGGCCAATAAAATGCAATTTCATTTTGATGTTAAAGATATAGAGGTAACTGTAGGGAGACAAAAAATGCATAAAATTGTAAAATTCAACTTTCACAATTATGACAATCAAAGATAGTTGATTGATGGTGAATATTAACGTTGAAGAAGATAATAAAAAATGGAAACACCACCATTGAAATAAATTATACAGTCTAGTGCAAACAAGGATTAAGTTTGCTCAAACTGATTTGAACCTAAATTCTTGTAGATAATACTTGTATTCTAAAAGAATGAAAATAAAGAGCATGCTATGTATTTTATCTATTAAAATGAGTGGAGTATAAAAAATTATAATGTTCAAACCATAAATTTATTTAGAATTTCAAGAAAGAAAATGATCAACGATAGTTAAGTGAAGGTAAAAAAAAGAAATAAAGAAGAAATAAAGAATTAGGTTTTGTAAGCATTTACCAACTACATGCAAAGGGAACTATTCAAGAAAATCTCTTTTTTCAAGGATTGTATTTATATAAAAGAATATATAATGTCAAATTTGTTAGAAACTAACAATACCCGCATTATATATTTTAAGAAATTAACCTTTAATCATAATTCATTGTATAATGTATGTTTAAAAAGGAAACTTGTAAAAGTGGATGCATTTACAATAACGTTAAAGAAGTAATAAGGAAATTAAAACATAACTAGGTAATTAGTATAAAAAGTAGGAAAGAGTAGAAAATGTGATGAGCACAAGTCCCTAACACAATGAATAAATCATTTTGTTAAGAAAGCATTGTACATGAGTGTGAGTGATAATGGTTTACTATAGATAATGCTTACTTGTAATTCAAACTTATTGACATTTTATTGTCAAACAAGGTTCAACATTGGAATAAGGAAAGGGTTTATCCATTTTTAACTATAGTTGAAATAAATGGTTCACATACTTGATAAAGCATTGACAACTTATATGTGAAAGGGTTGTAAATGTATATACTTACTAAAAATAAAAGAACAATTTATTTATTTCTTGTTAGTATTAATAATTACAATCATGGGTAGACAATTTAAGAATGCTACATAGGTGGAATTCGATGCCATAAAGTGTAAAAGCAAATGCATGTGAAATAAGTATAATACCAAGTACAAATAAGGAATTTTTTATAGTTAATAGGTGACAAAATTTTATTTCAATATACTCATGTGAATTACATAGTTTTGAATTGGATGTGCAGTACAAAATTTTAAGGAACTCAAGGAATGTATTTTTTCTTCAAAGAACACAACCTTGTTCATTTCACTAGGAAAATTAAATTTAGTGTAGAAGTTTCTAACAAAAGAGTAGGACACTAGTCATAATTGGGAGTGCTCGTATTTACATTACAATAGTGCACTATATACACATTTCAAGAACAAAGGCTCTTCAAGTTTTGCTTATATATTACTCAAAAGAACATTTAATGTGTGGGGCACCACCCATCCCATACATCTTTTCAGTATGCATTTCTCATAGAAATGTATAAAACATAGCCAGCTTGTCACAAGTCTAGTGGAATTCCTCTAGTGTGCCTTCCATTGCCTACACTTGATAACCTTGGACATTTTGTATATTTTGAACAAGTTTCTATATTTTTTGGAAATTTTCAAAGCAATTAATGAGGATTTTATTGGAGAAATCAACAACATTTGCAGAAGATCCATCCAAATTCTGTGAAGGAGATGAAGCAATTGGAATACCGGGGGAACTGTCACTGTCTAATATTTCTATGATATTAGTACATTGATGGGGAAGTGTCATTCTTGGATGTACTAAATTTGAAATAACACCTAATGTTAACTAATTTCATTATTTTAAAAAACATAATGGAAAAGCATTACAAACCACACTATAGAAAAATAGATTATAATATTTTTTTACCATGTATAACATTGTCAATTTTAGCCACTTGTTTTCTTTTTCTTATTGTTAATTTTGAATATGCACTTTTGTAGGTCAAAATAGAGCTATAAAATACAAGAAGTAGCTATTTTGTAGACATGTGATTACAAGTAAAGTAAAATAAACTCTAGCTTTAATATTTTAAAAAGGTAATACATACATTTTAATTTCCTTGTATTGATTGAATAAGTACAAAACATAGAGTAACTGAAAGATGTAAAAGTAAGGAAAATTAGAGTCAATTAAATTACATTATCTACCAACTTAAATTAGGTTTCAAACCAAACAAAGTAATTAAATTTAACAATACAAAAAGAGTTCAAGTTTCAAGTCAAGTCAATGTAAAAGAACATGTTTAAATACATTAAAAATGGACTCCATAAAAGATGTAAATAAATATATAATTTTAAAAACTTTATATTATTATTCTAATTAAATAAATAAATAAGTAAAATCTATAATATAATATTTTATATTATTTTGAATACAATTAAAAATCTGTAATATTATTAAATTTATTAACAAAATTATATTATTGATTACATTTTTATACATAATTATTGATTAAAAATCTCTACAATTTTTTAATGGTGGATTTTCAAACACAAATCATGAACTTCACTTAGGTTTCCATGAAGGTTTGAACATAATTATTTTTTACTTGTTAGTTCTTTTGATTAAAAAGACTCAAAAGACCAAATAGATATGGATGGATAATGTTGTGCCCTCAGCACACACGCCCCGTTCGGAACGTGGACCCTCTTTTCTTTCACCTTATCGGGTCCTTCGGGGCTGCCTCGTTTTGCGTGCCTCTCTTTTGGTTTTTGCTGCCACAAGGTTTCATCCTAAAAATTGACCGTGCCTCCCTTTTGGTTTTTGCTGCCTCCGGGGCCTCGTAGGTTCTTTTGGCTTTGTTTGGCTCTGGACGGCCTTGGGGCCCTCCGGGCCCGGCCCTCTGGGGTTCCCTTATCGAGTTTCCCCTCTGCGTTCGCCGCCCTTTGCAACGTTCCCTAGGCATCTTTCTGCCCTCCGGAGCCCGCCCTGCCATCCTCTGTTCAGAATTCATCAGGATTTCCCGGGCGACCCCTGCTTCTCCGGGCTCCAGGCACCCGAAGTCTGCGTCCAAACTTTCGTCCCGGCATTGCTGTCTGCGACAGCGATCCTCCGACGGTTGCTCGGCCCTTGGGCCCTGGGGTGTTCCTCACCATCGCCCTCACCGTGTAAAGTGAAACCGTTCGGAGGCGATCACCCTGCGTCCCTCCGGCCTCCGGGCCCCGGGACGATGTTCACTACTGCTGTTCGAAGTCATCGCAAATTCTCACTGCGGCCGTCGTTGCGCGGCTTCCCGCCTGCCGGATCCCGGAGTCTCTGCCGCCGCCGCCGACTCAATTTTGAAATCCACCAACTTTTCGCACAGTCGTACATGTAATTAATGATAGCATTAATGGCGGATGGGGTATATAAGGCCCGGCCCGCCGAAGTCATTTTCATTGTTTGAATTGTCTAAGTTGAAGAGAGTTGCAGAGCCGATTATCTGGAGCCCATCGCCATCATAAGCGTCACCACCGTCGCCATCAAATTCACCTCGTCGACCCCACCGGTGGATCCTACAACTTCCCGCTTAGCATTTTCGAGGTGGGTTTTTTCCGTCCGCCCTCCCATCATTTTTGATCATTTTGGGGATTTAAAATGAATTGAACAAATAATTAAATTAGATAAAATTAAAGAACACCCCTTCGCGCCTCAAACCCGTGTTTTAGAAATCTCCTAAACCGATCGAGATGACCTTCCCTGTCAATCCGGGGCTCGCCTGTTGCGTGGCCGTTCTTCGCGTAGGGCGACCGGCCCCCTCGGGCCCGGTCCCCTCTTTCGCCATCCCATTCCAGTGTGTGGCTGCATGCCGGCGGCCGTCCCCCTTGTTAGGCCTGGGTTGTCGGGCTTCCGTCCCTGGAGTGCCTATTGAATTTCACCCCGTCAAATCTAACCAAATTGCTTAGGCCATCCAGCCGCCCGCCCTTCGGATCCCGGGCTTCCTTTGTCCATTCGTATTCTGCCTACGATTTACCATGCCCCGGGACCCTCCGGGCCTGGCCGTCTGGAGTTCCATCTCTGGAACTCCGTGACGGTTCTGCCGTCATTCATGGCGGAACCCTACCGGCTGTTTGATCTTCGGGCCCCGGGGATCTCTTCATCACTGCCGTCGCCCGATCTAGGCCGAAACCTCACGACAACCTACTCCCCGCATCTTTCCGGTTGCCAGGTTCCGGACTCTCTGCCGTCGCCGCCATTCAAGTCGACACAAAATTCACACAGAGGCCATCGCCTTGCATCCTCCCGGGAGGCTGGGCCCCGAGCGTTTCCTCACTGTCGCCGCTCAACGATATACATATCTTTCGGGCGGCCGTCATTCGCTGTCTTTCCGGCCGCCGGGTCCCGGAGTCCCCTTCGCCGCCGTCGTTCAAGCCATTGTAAAATATCTCGGCGGTGAACCCCTTGCGTCCTTTCGGCCTTCGGGCCCTGGGATTCCGATTGCTGCCTGGCCTAAATGTCATAACTTCCGTGTCGGCCGTCTTTTTTCCCCCCAGACTCCAGCCTTCAGACTTCCTCGGTCGAACTTTCGTCCGCTGTTCGCCGTCTCCAACGGCCGCCCCTTAACAGCTTCCCGGCCTGGAATCTCTGGAGCTCCTTAAATCAATCCAAACCAATTCAAATTGAGAATCTGACTTCAACCCACGTTCTAAATCATGCCATTCTCCACCATGGGTCTCTTAAAACGTCAAAATATGACCAACGGGGGTCTCCGCGAACTTTCGGTCATGTTTTCCCTCCCTGACAGCATTCCTGCCAGGGAAGTCTAGCCCTCCGGGCCCGGATTGTCCAAATGCCCTAAAATAAAATCGATATCATCTAAGGATTAAATTCATGATGTATTTGAATGGTTATTTAGATGATATGCTGACAATGCAGACTAACATTAACGTTACTAGTGTTTTGTTGTGTTGACTTTTCCCTTTGCTTGCAGGATATATGGAATCGGTTGCAGGAACTTCAAGGGCCTCCGCCGAAAAGGACAAGGGCAATAAATCCGGAAGGGCCGCTCGTGGGAAGGAGGATAAAGATCAGATGAAGTTCCAATTTCAGGGTGAGCTGCTCCAGTCGAAAGTCTCGACTGACTAGAGAGAGATCTCAGACACCAATATTGGCCAGGTGGACATAGATGAGTTCACCAAGAGGGTCAAGGTCGACCCTAAAACAAAGAACGCCAGGTTGATACACCAAAGTGGAATTTCCAAAGCTGTCAGCTTCCCTCCGTCTCTGATAGCACCTGAATTAGTAATGGCTTACCGAGAAGCCTACTAGACAGATACCAGAACAATCGTGGACAAGGAGGGGAATATCCTCACCGACATGTCTCCGGAAGGAATCACAAAAACCTTCCACATTCCCACATTCCCACATATGCAAATCCCCACGTTGGAGCAGTGTCAGGCGGCATGGGATGCCAATCCATTGGGCTGCAAGAAGTCAATTAACATTTACTGGCTTAAGGAGAATCAGGGTAGCGCTGCAAAGGTTCCCCAAGAGCTATTCCATAGCGACTTCCACGAGGATTATCATGACTTAGTGACTATACTAAGCAGGGTCATGGGTCTCCCTACAGCCGCCTACTTCTAAGAGTGGATGGCTTACTACGTTGAACAAATCATACGAGGGAATGAGGACGTAAAAACTAAGATCTCATTCGACTAGGGAGGCATCATCAGTAACTGTTTCCACGAGCAGTTCGTTAATGTCAAGAAAAGCTCCAAGTTCTACATGACCTTGTACCTGGTGTACTCCTTAGCAGGTCAGAAACAATATAGTGGGCTCTTTATGGCACCGGATCAGGATCACAAATGAGGGCTCAAGCCTTTTGACCGATAACCTTAGCTCCAATACCACCACTTCAAGAAGGAGTACTGTCGAGTCAATGATGCCTTCATAGGCCACATTATCAGATTGGTAGCCAGGGACTTCGAGAGAAGGGTATCCCACAGCACCAGGGCACTCTTGAAGGAGTATGCCTTCTTATATATTCAATTCCCCAAGTTCACTTACATCCGTGCCCAGGGATTCACGGAATGACCGAACAAGTTGCCGAGATACCCGAACGACCGAATCATTCTCCTGAAGCTTTCCCGGCAGCTCCAGCACATTCAGACGGTCTTCAGCAATAAGCAGGTGGCAGGGATCCCTTATCCCATGACCCTCGGCCAGGGCCTATATCGACTACAAACATCTCAATGCGCCGCCAACTCAGAGAAAGAACTCAAAGAATATAACTTTGAATGGTACATGGCTCGCCCGCGAATGGACCCACATGGCCATGTCAGGAAGGCGCTAGGGCCGGCGTACGCCCACAAGTACCATGTCGAAGATTTCTGGGCGGATTGTAAAGATGATAAGGAGGTCCGCATGAGACACTACATGCGAATGACAGTACAGTTTTTGAGGAGGGTGCAGCTGTTTCTGGTGCCTGATCAGCTTGAGGAGGATGAGTCCACCCTTGTGCACCTGAGGTACCCTGTGGTTGCCGACCTGACAATCCCCTCCATCGACTGAGATGAGCAAGAGGTCAAGGACCTGGATACTATCACGCAGCCAATTATAGCTCGCACTAAGGAGTGGGCCGACGGGCGGGTCGCTCAACTGAAGCAACAGGGGGTGACTCTAACATATGAAGCGCTCAAGAGTGAGCCAAGCGCCACAGAGGACGTTGCCGCCTCCCCATCAGCTAGTGAGACTTCAAGTCTCCCCCCATCACCAGGTCTCAAAAAAGGAAGGAAGTAGAAACAGCACCGTCTGCGGACCTCACAGAACAAGCAACGAAGGACACGAGAGACTCATCTCCCAAGAAGCTCAAGAGGACCGTGATCACAATAGAGGCGCAGCCTCCCTTGCTCCTTCCTCCCCTGACTGGTGTGATGCCTGCCTCTCAGGCCACAGTCGCCTCATCTCCACAGGCGGTGGACATTTCTGTTCACCTTGCCTCTTCACCCCCGGCCGGGTCAATAATCAATATTGACTCCTCTAGCATGACCACTTCCCCTTCCTCTGCTGCTGCCATGTCACCCATTACCTCCCTGCCTCTGGCAACGATAGCATCGCCGGTTCCCTTTTCCACTATGCCCGAGGCTATTACACGACACCTGCAGAGTCTTCCCCCCGAGCTCTCACAACTCCTAATGGACCCTGCACTCCAGTCGGCCCTCGCCCAAGCCCTCGCAACAGCTCAGCCTTCACAACCGCCAACAGGTCTGCCGGCCATGGAGGCCACAATGCAGATTTCCAAAGAGTTGGAGGAGCTGGAACAAGAGGCTTCAAAGCCTATCGAAGAAGAGGCTGATGATTATTTTGAGCAACCTGAATATGAGCACAGAACCATCGATAAGGTGGCCTACGAGGAAGACGCGACAGGCTCTTCCGAGGACAGGGATGGAGAGGATGGCTTGGGTGCCAAGGAAATTATTCGAGTCTTCGATGAAGACGAGGAAGAAGAGTTGGCTCAGCAGCCAAAAGATGTTGGGGAGGAGGCAGAACAGTCGCCACGTGGTGAAGAGGGACAGCCACAAGAAGAGCAACCTACAAAGGATATCACTGAGGCTGAGACCCACATTGTGAAGAGCCCCGAGGCTGAGGCTGTTGAAGAAAAGAAAGAAGAAGAGGTGGCAGGAGAAGAAGATCCCACCCAGATATTGACCACCAAGGCACCCATTAAACACTTCGTGTTTTATCAAGACTCTAACGAGGAGGGGGATGCTGCCAAGGAAAAGGAAGAGCTTCAAAAGGAAAAGGAGGCAGAAGTCTTGCCTCTAACTGAAAAGGGTGAAGGCAGCCATGATGCACCCAAGGACAAATCTGCCATGCCCGACTGATTGGAAAAGCAGCTTGAAAAGACTACTCCTATTCTGAGCGACCCGAGGTCGAGATTGGAAGCCATCTTGGCTCGATCCCTAACCATAACAAAGAAGGAGAAGAAGCCTAAGGTCTGTTCCAAGATAACCATGGACGCTTCTGGCTCCTGAGCAGCACAAGTAGCAACGCCAACTGTTGACCAGGCTGGAGTTAGCTACAATATCTCTATAATTGACCTAGGGACGGTAACCAGGGAGCAGAAGGTCGAACATCTGGAGGAATCAGTGGCCACGGTAGTGCACTTGATCAAACAAGACAAGGTCACCAAGGACGAGCTTAAGGCATAGGTTGCTGCCCTGACCAACTATATCCAGCAGTGGTCCTTAGTAGATGACTTGCCCACTACCTCTACAGTTGCACCGTAGCTACTCTCCAAGGAGCAGATAGATAAGCTAGAAAGGAGGAAGAACTTGGAGAGGACCACTGAGGATTGGTTCCAACAGGTCATGAACATTAAAAACAAGGGGATCAGCTTGGCTGTGCAGATAGCCAACAAGTTCCTGGACCTAGTCCAATCCCTGGAGGGCACGAAGAAACTCTGCACCAACTTCCCTACGATCTACGACTCCGCCTTCCCAAAGGTTGAAGCCATCCTTCAAATGACAGAAAGCACGTGGGAAGAAAAGTTAGAGCTAAAAAAAGAGGATCACTGGTTGGTGGACGTGTGGCGTAGAGACCTCATCAACCGGAAGGAGAGGATGGAGCAAATCCAGAACAAAGTGGATCCATATATCGAATGGATTAAAGAAATCTAGGCAGAATGCACCCAGTATCTTGAGCTGATGACGGGCCATGATATGCCCACGGTACAATTGGATGCCGAAAAGATCAGGCCATACTTTGAGGAAAATATGAAGGACGAGACAACCGGAGATATCACAATGAACTTCCTGAGTTTCACTGCCCGTGCCTTCGATCGATCAGAATTATTCAGAGACCAAGGCTCAAAGTATGACGAGGATTGGAAGCGGTTGGAAGAGAACGCCAAAGAATGGAGCTACCAAGTGTTGAGATGCGAGGTCCTCGAGGTAGACAAGCTCCAGGCCGTCATCCTCAAGTACATAGAGCATGCAGCCTCCGAAGAGCAGGAAGACGACCCAGCCAAGAAAGAAGACCTCCCAGAAGAGTAGCTATAGCCAAGAAAACAACAATTAGCTACAGGATTAAAAAACAATAGTGTCATCCACTAGGTGACGAAATAGGGAAGGGACAAAAGATGTTTTTTAATTGTAAATCTATTTGGGGGTAGGTGAAACCCTATTTTGTAATGAATCTTGGCCACACAATTGTAATGAATCTTGGCCATTCATTTGACTTTTGGAAAACTATAAATAGAGCACCCCCCTCATTTGCAAAAATGGGAGTTGAGTTGTTGTAAAGACATGCTGCAGAAATTTATAAGAAATAGCATTGACTTGGTGCATTTCCTTGTTTTCTCTCATGTCATTTGATTCACTTCTCCAATATTAGATGTTTAGCTTAAATCTCTTTGCTGTTTAGTTTGCTGTTCATGTTATTTGGGTAAATCTAAGGAATTTTGTTTGGTGTTTATGAAAATTCCTACACTGTTGATGATCCCTTAGCCCATACTTTTTGCTGTTTGCTAAAGGTAGATAGCTGTGCAAAGTTAGCCTGGACTTGATTAAAGCTGCCCCAAACACTTATCTTTAGTTCATACATGTATGTGGTGGATGAAGGATAAAAATCTGCAGCCCTTAGAAGATAGCACAATTTTCATGATACTGTGAAATCCCTGGTTAAGTGGGATATTGTTTTAAGGAATTGTCCATTGCAGGAACTCTATTATCATTGTTCGCAGCAAGCTTTAGGCTTAGGAACTTTTCTTCTCCTTTTCTCTTTTTCACTTTCTTTAGAAACTGAACAACACCAAGGTTCATTGCACATTATAAAGCCAAATCTAACAACCAGATGGAGTTTGAGACTACTGTTTGAACCTACAGCCAACAAATAACTGCTTTCGTACTAAGAACTCCTTTTCGAAGATCCAACTTCATGCTTCGCATCCACACTTTATATTTTTGTAAGACTGCCTTGTGATTCTAGTAAATCACATCAAACTACTGAGGTATCTAAGCACTGTCATGACCTGACATCCGAGAGACCTTGGGATAGTATTCTGCAATTCGATTGTGGAAGATTGTCTTTCAAGAGAGGTAATGCACCTATGCACTGCCTATGTTGAAAAGTGTATATAAAACACATCAACAGAACTGGCACTAGAAGGAGGGCCACGATCAAAATACTAAGATAAAGCGAAGCTGGATTAGATCGGATCAGATCATTCTCCCCAGAAAGGTTTCAAAGGATTCTATGATCAACACGAAACAAAGGAGAATTTGAAAAATTACAGCCTCCCACGAGGGCAAAACGAGCACAAGGAAGCATCTCCACCTCTTCCTCTGCCTCCGCTCCATCCGCCTCCATTTCACCCCCACCTCCATTTGGCTGGCCTTCATCTTCCACCCAACCATCTCAAACAGCATTTGCACATCTTCCCTCTGGAAGCCAGGGGTTCGCTCCTCTCCCGGCTCTTTCAGCTCGAGGCACAATCCAGGTAGCCATAGCTCAAGGGCAGCCCCATATTGTGGTTGTACTGCCAATATAGCCCCAAATCCCTGTTCTCCAACAGCAGGTGCCACCTCCACCTCCCCCCATGGCTTAGCTTGCGCATAACCCTTCGCCGATACACTTTGCTGTTTACAATGACATGCCCAAGAATCCAGAGGGCTTTTGTTCAAAATTTCATCCACGTGACATGCAAAGAACAGCTGAAGAGCATATCAAGTTATTTGAAACGGCGATTACTGAAATGTAGGTGGATCATGAGGACGTGGCATGTCGCCTTTTTCTGCATTCTTTGGGAGAAGAGGCCTTCTATTGGTATATCAATCTACCGCAAGGATCAATCACCTCGTGGAACCTGATGAAGAATGCCTTTCTGCATAAGTACAAGATCCCTGTCAACCCCGCGAACCTTTACCAGCAGTTCATGTCCATCAGAAGGGAGGTCAACAAACCTATCGGCTCCTTTAATGATCGCTTCCACTGGGCTCACATGAGGCTTTAGGATCCGTACCTCCATAATGATGTGGCCGCTCTACCAGTCTACTACGCGGCCCTAGATAACCTCATGACAACATTAGTAAAAAGGATGCGCCCGCCGCCTGCTACCTTACTCACCGCCTATGTAGAAGCCGTTATTACAAGTGCAGACTTGGGATAAAATATCTCCGGCCCATTGCCCTCTTTGGGGCCCGTCGCCCACCCAATGCAAATTCAGGGGCTCAATCAGGTGTTTGCCCACCAAACTCCTCTCATGAACTAGGTGCCACAATTGCCTATGGTGCCGCATCTGGGGCAGCCATTGAATTATGTGCCTCCCGCGACGTCTTATTTGCAACCCCAGCAGCAGTACAGCTATTCCCAGATAGTTTTGCAGCAACAAGCATATTCCCAACAGCCCTAGGCGCCATTGTACTTGTCAGGACCAGACTTTCCTCCAACCTATCAAAATCAGCCGGCAGCCCCACCCGCTTTTCTCCAAAATCCAGCCCCGTCGCCTAGAGGTGCGGCTGAGAAGGACAAGCTAGAGGAGCTGATGGAGATGATCAAGAAGATGTCCATGAAGATGACGCATCTGAAGAACTAGAATAATCAGCTACGGGCCTCACAACGTAATTTTCAGGCCAACCTTAACAGAGACAATCGAGAGTCTCGAGACAATAGAGATAACAGGGACAATCGTTAAGTGGGCACCTCCTCCGGGCAGAATTATGAAAGGGGGCAGAACTCCAATCAAAATGCAGAAATGAGGCCTTCTCAGAGGCAAAACCACACATGGAACAACAGGCCCAACAACGGTAGTGTCCCCACCCCATTCGATCAACCGGCAAGCCATGACAAAACATCTGGCGGTGTGTATTTGGCTGAAGCAGCTTTGTCTGGATGGTGCCAACTTCACAAAACTGGCAGGCACTCTGAGCTGGACTGTCCTGAGTTCCAGACACCTGCTGAAATCTTCCAAGTGGAGGTACAAAATACCGTCGATGATGCCAACTGCAGGGATATTGTCCCATCGGAGCCCTACGATTCCTCATGTCTAGTGGTCAATCAGGCGCCATTTCCGTGAGGCAATCGCAACGAACCCGAGGCCGAGCCTACCGCTATTGAGGATAAGAAAGCGCAAGAGGTAAGTAACGAATCAACTCTAGCTCAGCTTTTTTATTCGGTAGATAACGGTCCGGTGGATGAAGAAGAGTCATTTGTGGATGAGGTCCACATGTTCCATCAATGATCGAGCCCCTATTTCCTTAGGAATAGACAAGCCGACGGACCCTTCACAACTTCTACCCCACCAAACAATTTTGCCACTCCGCCCGATCCAAATGCTAGTAATAACCCAGGGCTATCCCACATACCTGCCCAATATCTCAACAAGAACCAATCCCAAAACCAACCGCAAGGTCAGCCTTAGAGCCAACCCCAAAATCCGCCTGGGCAAACCAAGATTCAAACCCCTAGTTCTCCCATAGGCTGAGCTTTTAGCTCCGAAATCGAGCAAATGAGTGAATATGTGGTGGAAGAGTTCAAGAAGGTCAAAATTAGTTTGTCGGCCTTTGAATTACTCAAGGTTCCTACCGTAAGGCATGCCTTCTTTAGGGTTCTGAATGGGACTCCCTCATCTAGCACGACACAAGAGACCCCAGCTAAAAGGGTAACCTTTGAGGAGCCTAGGAGAGAACAAGAAGCACAGGACAATACCGGAAGGAGCGGTGTGCCCGTAAATCAGTCGACAAATAGATATGTTGAAAAGGAGCAAGAAAGGGCTAGTAGACAGCCTCCCAAGGACCAGCAATTTAAGCAAACCAAGGATACGGGCAGTGATAGGAACAAAGGCCAAATAGCTCAAATGGACACACATGTGGGCATCCTCCAAGGGCGAGCGAAAACTCTCCCATTCCTAACTACTATTAGGGTCTTTGGGAAGAACTTGCATAATTGCCTGCTCGATTCAGGCGCGTCTGCCAACGTCATGCCCTTGGCCGTATGCAAAGCTTTTGGTATCACCCCCATGCCTTCAAAGAGAAAGGTCACCCAGCTAGACAAAACAGAGATCAACATCGTAGGTGAAATAAATCGCATCCCTATGCAAATTGCTGTGGACCCCCAGATATAGCAGGTTGTTGATATCTAAGTGGCAGATATTCCTGATGCTTATAGAATTATTTTAGGGAGAGTTCACCAAGGTGCTGAATAGATACACTGCCACAGACCTTTCCCACATCTGGTTGCCATGGAAAGGGCTACCAAACCAGATCCGTATTGACCGTGAACCCCGTATGAAGTATATGATCACGGAATACAATAATCTCAGCGAGGTGTTGTTTGTTGAGACCGACTTAGGAAATTATCGCCCTTTTGCTTACCTAAATGAGCTTGAGCTTTAGGAAGAACGTGCAGATGAAGTATTGCTGGTATTGTGTAGTCCCTCGGCAGATTCCACACAAGTACCCCAAGATACCAGAATGTTGGTAGAAGCTGATGATGAGCCGAAAAAAGATGACGACTGGGAATTGCTCGATGGCTTCCAGAAGTTCATGGGAAAATGTGCAAGAGATCAGCTTAGCCTAGGAGCTAGAATGAATTTCCAAGACCTCTTATTGCCGAACTAGTGTAGGGTCCACAACGCTGCTCACTCTGAGTTCGACTGGTGCCTATGCCAAGCAGCGGTGGAGCATGTTAAGAAAGTCGCTGCTCCTCCGACAAGAACACCAAAGGAGACACCACCAGAACCACCTACTGATCATTGCCTCGACCGAGAAAGCCCCCTAAAATCATGAGGCCCACCGTCTAGCCGAAAGGTAACGAAGGCTCAAGAAAACTCGAAGATAAGGAATCCTCCTTGTGCTGGACGCTCTAGTTTGATAGATCGAAGTCAAGACAAGGAGCTGGAGCGGGGATCGAACTCATCAGTCCAACGGGTAAGACATTTCTCGCTACCCACCGGTTGCATTTTTATTGCACCAATAACGTAGCAGAATATGAGGCTTTAGTCCTTGGCCTTCTTATGGCCTTGAAGAAAAATGTGAAAGTGCTGCAAGTCTTCGGGGATTCCACCCTTGTAGTTAAGTAGGTCCAGAGATTATACTCTTGTCATGATCGGAGACTCACCAATTATAGGCACCGGGTGTGGGATCTCCTAGAGGGCCTAGATGCATTCAACATACAATTGATCCCTCGTGCTCAGAATCGCACAGCTGATGCCTTAGCCCAAGCAGCTAGCACCCTGCAACCCCTCTCTTTGTTTGGGCTCAAGAAATTCACCATTGAGCTAACATCCACGCCATCGGTCCTGGATAATGTTACTCACCTGCAAGTCTTTAATGATGACAAGCTTATCCTTCAGTTCATCACAAGTTCTGACGTCTTCGCTACCCAAATAATTGATGAAGCTTATCTGCAGGAGGCTGAATTAGATATAGAGGGGGTTATCAATCTGAAAACCAACATGATCCCCAGAGGTATGGTTCAGCTGGAGCGTGTATTCAACCTGGATCAGATTAGGGATTAGGATCGACAAACAAAAAAGGAGGCTATAAGCAACCAGTGCAACGCTCACAACCTGGGCACGACCGAGGATACCAAGAACATTTTTATTGGGAAGGTATGTATGCCCGAAGAGAAGAAGGGAATCACAAATGCATTAAAAAGATATCATGACATAGTGGCATGGAGCTACGAAGATTTGAAAACGTATGACACCTCTGTTATCACGTACACCATCCCTCTGAAGACGGAAGTAAGGTCATTCCGCCAATGGCAGCGCCCTATTAATGCCTTGCTAGAACCTCTCGTTTATAAGGAGGTGCAGAAATTGCTTTCAGCAAGAATCATCTTTCCCGTCAGGCACTCCACATGGGTGGCCAATTTGGTCCCGGTCAGGAAAAAGAATGGAGAGATCAGATTGTGCGTGGATTTTCGCAATCTCAATCGCGCCTCAGAAAAGGACAACTATCTGGTGCCTTCACTGGATGAAGTGTTGCAAATCGTCAACAGCTCCCAGATGATGTCGTTCCTTGATAGATACTCTGGGTATAATCAAGTAATGGTACAATATGAGGATCGCCACAAGACCGCATTCACCACTAAGTGGGGGATGTTTGCGTACAGAAGAATGTCGTTCAGGCTCATCAACGCTGGTGCCACTTTCCAACGCGCCATGGATATCGCCTTCAAAGACCTAATTGGCAAATGCATAATCATCTACATGGATGATTTGACCGTATTCTCCAAGAAGCGAAGTGATCACGTCTCTGACTTATGTAAAGTATTTCAGAGATGCCGAGAGTTCGGGGTTTCTCTCAACCCTAAGAAGTGCATCTTTGGAGTGATCGAAGGCAGATTACTCGGGCACATCATCTCAGAGCAAGGAATCTCCATTGATCCTGAATGCATTGAGTCATTACTCAAGATTCGGCCCCCGGGTAGTAAGAAGGCATTAAAGTCTTTCTTCGGAAAGATCAATTTTGTCCAGAAATTCATCACCGGTTTCGCCGAAATTGTCAAACCTCTCAATGCCATGCTCAAACAGGACGCTAAACTTGAGTGGATGCCAGATGCCAAACAATCCTTTGAAGAAATCAAACGAGCCATTGCTGAGGCACCTGTGTTAATCAGTCTGGATTATCTGAAGCCGTTCTACATCTACTCATTTGCTTCAGAGCATTCCTGCGCTAGCATGTTGACCCAAAAGGATGATGAAGGAAACGAGCATCTGATCACCTTCATGAGTGCTCCCCTCAAAGATGTTGAATTACGTTACCACAACATAGAAAAGTAGGCGTACGCTCTCATTAGGGGAGTAAATAAATTTAGACATTACATTCTACGCAACAAGGTGTTCGCCATCGTCCCCGACCCAGCAGTCAAAATGCTACTCATGCAAAACGAGTTGGGCGAATTGAGGGCTAAGTGGGTCACCCTGCTCCAAGAGTATGATATGGAGATTCAACCAATGAAATTGGTAAGAGGGCAGGCACTCACCCGTATAATGGCCGAAACAACAGCAGAGGCTGGCCCTAAACTCACGGTACAGCAATATCAGCTTGAAGACGTCTCCCCGGGAGAATGGTACCAAGATGTCGTTTATTATTTGCTGAATCATAAGTGTCTGCCGCATCTACAAGGAGTCCAGAAGAGGGCCCTAAGATTGAAAAGTAATGGTTATATGTTACAGGGTTCCATTCTTTATAAGAAGAATCATGAGGGAGTTTATTTAAGATGCCTCGGCAAGGAGGAAGCAGAATGTGTTCTGAGGGAGTTTCACAATAAATTCGGTACGGGCCATGGCTCAGGTTCTTCTACGACACATCAAATATTAAGGGCGGGGTATTATTGGCCAACCATCTTCAAGGATGCCCATTGCTATGTTCATTCTTGTCATACGTGCCAGACCACTGCCACCAGTGAGAGGAATGTTGCTATCCCACTGCAGCCCGTGCTGGAGGTAAGGCCTTTTGCACAGTGGGGTCTCGACTTCATCGGTCCGGTAAGCCCTCCATCGTCTGCAGGACACAGGTACATTCTGACCGCTACTGATTATTATACTAGATGGATGGAAGCAATAGTTTGTAAGCATTGTACAACTGAAGTAGTTACCAATTTCTTAGAAAGTTTTATTTTAAATCGCTTTGGTTGTCTATATGCTTTGGTATGTGATAATGGACCTGCCTTCGCTTCATTAAAATTTGCTAGTTGGGCGTTTGACTATGGGATTGCCCTCAAATTCTCATCCAATTACTATCCTCAGGGCAATGGCCTTGCCGAGTCCACGAACAAGAATTTGATTACTGTAATCAAGAAGCTGCTAGATTGGAACCCCAAGGACTGACACACCCAGCTCTGTTTTTCCCTTTGGGATGATCGCACTCGCCACAAGGCTGCCCTTGGTGATTCTCCGTTCCACCTTGTCTACGGCCTTGAACATATCTTCCCCATCCACCTGAAAATTCCCACTCTTTAGTTCATCAATGATTTTTATGAAGGAGGAGATCGTAGGGAAGCTCGGTTAGCTGAGCTCTTACATTTAGAGGACGTCCGAAACTGAGCAATAGAAAATTTTGCCAAATATCAGGGCATAGTCAAGAGATGGTTCGACCGTCGAGCCAAAATCAAGGCCTTTAGGATTGCAGATTTGGTCCTATATTGTGACAAGGCCCATGAAAAGAAAGGGGGACACAATAAATTCGATAAGCTCTGGCTTGGCCCCTTTTAGATAGCTGAGATTTTGGGAGATAATGCCTTCTGCCTAAAGAACTTAATCAGTGAGAACGTCCCGTTGCCAGTCAACGGGCAGCACCTCAAGCATTACTTCCAAGCTTGAGCTCCTTCGAGCTCTTTGTTGTAAATACCTGTGCATAGGTTAGAGTAGTTGCTTTCTTGCTTGTTTGTGTTTTGTTCGCGTCACTTTTGCTTTCTCCCTCCCGACAGTTTTGTTTCGAAAGATGTTTCCTGCTCCTTTGCGGTGGCCATGCTTTCCTGACAAGCGGTTCACTTTGCTATCCGTTCTTCGTGTTCTTTGGCTAAGCATTCACTCTAGACTATTGGTCTTTGTAAAACTGTCCGGGAATGATTTCCCTATCTGAATTCTACTCAGAACTTGACGATTCGCTGAATCTTCTTACCTACATCTCGGACCTCGCACAAATTACATAATAATAAATTCTAAAGGACCATGCTATGGTTGTCACGACACCCAAGTGAGTGAAAAATATTAAGTCTACTCCAGTGACCACTGCAGTCTCAAACCCATTGTAGGCTTCAATGCTTACCCGGCCAGACTAAATGGTAAAAGATAAATGAAATATCAAAGCAAAAAAGGAAGAAAAGAAACTTTGAAAAAGGGAAACAAATGACCGTGTGGGTGTTCGGATAACTCTACCGGGGCTATGAATGCCCGGCCGGCAATAGAGCAATATCCGTGAGATTGTAGCAACAACTCCGCCGGGGCTATGGATGCCTCACTGGCAGCGGGGTAATGTCCAGGTTACTTTTGGTGTTAGGCAACTTACGTAGCTCACTTGGTTAAAGTAATGACCCTGGTTACTATCCCTAGGAAAGGAATGAACTCACTCTACACACACTTTCGAGATGTCATGTAAGCTGACCCAATTAAGAATCTTGTTCTCCCGGATTAATCCTCGGAAGCCGCTCCTGGTCTGCGAAACCAGAGATTTTGGATCCTGAATGAATATTTATCCCTAGAACGCTCTAGAGCGTTCTCCAGCGGAGTCACCATTTGTTGTGCCCTCAGCACACACGCCCCGTTCAGAACGGGGACCCTCTTTTCTTTCACCTTGTCGGGTCCTTTGGGGCTGCCTCATTTTTTGTGCCCCTCTTTTTTGACGTTCTGCATGGTTGATACTGCTTAAAGGTTTCATCCTAAAAATTGACCATGCCTCCCTTTTGGTTTTTGCTGCCCCTGGGGCCTCGTGGGTTCCTTTGGCTTTGTTTGGCTCTTGACGGCCCTAGGGCCCTCCGGGCCCGGGCCTCCGGGGTTCCCTTATCGGGTTTCCCCTCTGTGTTCGCCGCCCTTTGCACCATTCCCTGCGTGTCTTTCCGCCCTCCGGAGCCTGCCCTGCCATCCTTTGTTCGGAATTCATCAGGGATTTCCTGGGCGGCCCCTGCTTCTCCGGGCTCTGGGCACCAGAATTCTGCGTCCAGACTTCCGTCCCGGCATCACTGTCTGCGACGGCGATCCTCTGGCGGCTACCCGCCCCTCGGGCACCGGGGTGTTCCTCACCGCCGCCCTCACCGTGTAAAGCGAAACCTTTCGGCGGCGATCGCCCCGCATCCCTCCGGCCTCCGGGCCCCGAGACGATGTTCGCTAGTACCGTTCGAAGTCATCACAAATTCTCACGGCGGTCGTCGTTGCGCGGCTTCCCGCCTGCCAGATCCCGGAGTCTCTGCCGCCGCCGCCGACTCAATTTTGAAATCCACCAACATTTGGCGCGGTCGTACGTGTAATTAATGATAGCATTAATGGCGGATGGGGTATATAAGGCCCAGCCTGCCGAAGTCATTTTCATTGTTCGAATTGTCCGAGTTGAAGCGAGTTGCAGAGCCGTTTATCTGGAGCCCATCGCCATTGTAAGTGTCACCACTGTCGCCATCAAATTCACCTCATCGACCCCACTGGTGGATCCTACAACTTCCCGCTTAGCATTTTCGAGGTGGGCTTTTTCCGTCCGCCCTCCCATCATTTTTGATCATTTTGGGGATTTAAAATGAATTGAACAAATAATTAAATTAGATAAAATTAAAGAACACCCCTTCGTGCCTCAAACCCATGTTTTAGAAATCTCCTAAACCAATCGCGATGACCTTCCCTGTCGATCCGGGGTTCGCCCGTTGCACGGCTGTTCTTTGCACAGGGCGACCAACCCCCTCGGGCCCGGTCCCCTCTTTCGCCATCCCATTCTAGTGCGTGGCTACATGCTGGTGGCCGTCCCCCTTGCTAGGCCCGAGTTGTCAGGCTTCCGTCCCCGGAGTGCCTGTTGAATTTCGCCCCGTCAAATCTAACCAAACTGCCTAGGCCCTCTAGCCGCCCGTCCTTCGAATCCTGGGCTTCCTTTGTCCGTTTGTATTCTGCCTACGATTTTCCATGCCCCTGGACCCTCCGGGCCCGGCCGTCCAGAGTTCTGTCTCTGAAACTCCGTGACGGTTCCGCCGTCATTCACGGCGGAACCCTGCCGGCTGTTTGATCTTCGGGCCCCGGGGATCTCTTCACCGTCGTCGTCACCCAATCCGGGCTTAAACCTCACAGCGGCCTACTCCCCGCATCTTTCCGGTTGCCAGGTTCCGGACTCTCTGCCGCTGCCGCCGTTGAAGTCGACGCAAAATTCACACGGCGGCCATCGCCTTGCGTCCTCCCGGGAGGCCGGGCCCCGAGCGTTTCCTCGCCGTCCACGCTCAACGATATACATATCTTTTAGGCAGCCATCATTCGTTGTCTTTCTGGCCGCCGGGTCCGAGAGTCCCCTTTGCCGCCGTCGTTCAAGCCGTTGTAAAATATCTCGGCGGTGAACCCCTTGCGTCCTTCCGGCCTTCGGGCCCTAGGTTTCTGATTGAAGCCTGGCCTAAATGTCATAACTTCCGTGTCGGCCGTCTTTTTGCCCCCCGGACTCCGGCCTTCCGACTTCCTCGGCCGGACTTCCATCCACTGTTCGCCGTCTCCAACGGCCGCCCCTTAACAGCTTTCCGGCCTGCAATCTCTGGAGCTCCTTAAATCAATCCAAACTAATTCAAATTGAGAATCTGACTTCGAACCACATTCTAAATCATGCCATTCTCCACCATGGGTCTCTTAAAATGTCAAAATCTGACCAACGGGGGTCTCCGGGAACTTTCGGTCATGTTTTCCCTCCCTGACAGCATTCCTACCAGGGAAGTCTGGCGCTTCGGGCCTAGATTGTCCAAATGCCCTAAAATGAAATCGATATCATCTGAGGATTAAATTCATGATGTATTTGAATGGTTATTTAGATGATATGCTCACAATGCAGACTAACATTAATGTTACTGGTGTTTTGTTGTGCTGACTTCGCCCTTTGCTTGCAGGATATATGGAATCGGTTGCAGGAACTTCAGGGGCCTCTGCCGAAAAGGACAAGGGCAAGAAATCCAGAAGGGCTGCTCGTGGGAAGGAGGATAAAGATCAAATGAAGTTCCAATTCCAGGGTGACCCGCTCCAGTCGAAGGTCTCGACTGACTGGAGAGAGATCTCAGACACCAATATCGGCCAGGTGGACATAGATGAGTTCACCTAGAGGGTCAAGGTCGACCCTAAAACAAAGAACACCAGGTTGATACGCCAAAGTGGAATCGCCAAAGCTACCAGCTTCCCTCCATCTCTGATAGCACCTGAATTAGTAATGGCTTGCCGAGAAGCCTACCAGACGGATACCAGAATCATCGTGGACAAGGAGGGGAATATCCTCGCCGACATGTTTCCGGAAGGAATCACAAAAACCTTCCACATTCCCACATTCCCACATATACAGATCCCCACGTTGGAACAGTGTCAGGCGGCATGTGATGCCAATCCATTGGGCTGCAAGAAGTAAATTAACATTTACTGGCTTAAGGAGAAACGGGGCAGCGCTGCAAAGGTTCCCCAAGAGCTATTCCACAGCGACTTCCATGAGGATTATCATGACTTAGTGACTATACTAAGCAGGGTCATGGGTCTCCCAACAGCCACCTACTTCCAAGAGTGGATGGCTTACTACGTTGAACAAATCATACGAGGGAATGAGGACGTAAAAACTAAGATCTCATTCGACTAGGGAGGCATCATCAGTAACTGTTTCCACGAGCAGTTCGTTAATGTCAAGAAAAGCTCCAAGTTCTACATGACCTCATACTTGGTGTACTCCTTGGCAGGTCAGAGACAATATAGTGGGCTCTATATGGCGCCAGATTAGGATCACAAACGAGGGCTCAAGCCTTTTGACCGGTACCATTAGCTCCAATACCGCCACTTCAAGAAGGAGTACTACCGAGTCAATGATGCCTTCATAGGCCATATTATCAGATTGGTAGTCAGGGACTTCAAGAGAAGGGTATCCCACAGCGCCAGGGAACTCTTGAAGGAGTATGCCTTCTTATATATTCAATTCCCCAAGTTCACTTACATCCGTGCCCAGGGATTCACGGAATGACCGAACAAGTTGCTGAGATACCCGAACGACTGAATCATTCTCCTGGAGCTTTCCCAGCAGCTCCAGCACATTCAGACGGTCTTTGGCAATAAGCACATGGCAGGGATCCCTTATCCCATGACCCTCAGGCAGGGCCTATATCGACTGCAAACATCTCGATGCGCCGCCAACTCAGAGAAAGAACTCAAAGAATATAACTTTGAATGGTACACGGCTCGCCCACGAATGGACCCACACGGCCATGTCAGGAAGGCGCTAGGGCTGGCATATGCCCACAAGTACCATGTCGAAGATTTCTAGGCGGATTGTAATGATGATAAGGAGGTCTGCATGAGACACTACATGCAAATGATAGTACAGTTTTTGAGGAGGGTGCAGTTGTTTCCGGTGCCTGATCAGCTTGAGGAGGATGAGTCCACCCTTGTGCACCCAAGGTACCCTGCGATTGCTGACCTGGCAATCCCCTCCATCGACTGGGATGAGCAAGAGGTCGAGGACCTGGATACTATCACGCAGCCAATTATAGCTCGCACTAAGGAGTGGGCCGACGGGCGGGTCGCTCAACTGAAGCAACAGGGGGTGACTCTAACATATGAAGCACTCAAGAGCGAGCCAAGTGCCACGGAGGACGTTGTCACCTCCCTATCAGCTGGTGAGACTTCCAAGTCTCCCCCCGTCACCAGGTCTCAAAAAAGGAAGGAAGCAGAAATAGCATAGTCTGCGGACCCCACAGAACAAGCAACAAAGGACACAGGAGGCTCATCTCCCAAGAATCTCAAGAGGACCGTGATCACAATAGAGGCACAGCCTCCCTTGCTCCTTCCTCCCCTGACTGGTGTGCTGCCCGCCTCTCAGGCCGCAGTCGCCTCATCTCCACAGGCGGTGGACATTTCTGTTCACCTTGCCTCTTCACCCCAGGCCGGGTCAATAATCAATATTGAATCCTCCTCTTGCATGACCACTTCCCCTTCCTCTGCTGCTACCATGTAACCCATTACCTCCCTGCCTCTGGCAACGATAGCATCGCCGGTTCCCCTTTCCATTGTGCCCGAGGCTATTACACGACACCTGCAGAGTCTTCCCCCCAAGCTCTCGCAACTCCTAATGGACCCCGCACTCCAGGCGGCCCTCGCCCAAGCCCTCACAATAGCTCAGCCTTCGCAACCGCCAACAGGTCCGCCGGCCATGGAGGCCACAATGCAAATTTCCAAAGAGTTGGAGGAGCTTGAACAAGAGGCTTCGAAGCCTATCGAAGAGGAGGCCGATGATTATTATGAGCAACCCGAATATGAGCACAGAACCATCGACAAGGTGGCCTACGAGGAAGAAGAGACAGGCTCTTCCGAGGGCGGGGATGGAGAGGATGGCTTGGGTTCCAAGGAAATTATTCAGGTCTTCAATGAAGACGAGGAAGAAGAGTTGGCTCAGCAACCAAAAGATGTTGGGGAGGAGGCAGAATAGTCGCCACGTGGTGAAGAGGGATAGCCACAAGAAGAGCAACTTACAAAGGATATCACTGAGGCTGAGACCCACATTGTGAAGAGCCCCGAGGCTGAGGTTGTTAAAGAAAAGAAAGAAGAAGAGGTGGCAGGAGAAGAAGATCCCACCCAGATATTGACCACCAAGGCACCCGTTAAACACCTCATGTTTTATCAAGACTCTGACGAGGAGGGGGATGCTGCCAAAGAAAAGGAAGAGCTTCAAAAGGAAAAGGAGGCAGAAGTCTTGCCTCTAACTGAAAAGGGTGAAGGTAGCCGTGATGCACCCAAGGACAAATCTGCCATGCCCGACTGGTTGGAAAAGCAGCTTGAAAAGACTACTCCTATTCTGAGCGACCCGAGGTCGAGATTGGAAGCCATCTTGGCTCGATCCCTAACCGTAACAAAGAAGGAGAAGAAGCCTAAGGTCCGTTCCAAGATAACCATGGATGCTTCTGACTCCCGGGCAGCACAAGTAGCAATGCAAACTATTGACCAGGCCAGAGTTAGCTACAATAGCTCTACAATTGACCTAGGGATGGCAACCAGGGATTAGAAGGTCGAACATCTGGAGGAATCAGTGGCCACGCTAGTGCACTTGATCAAACAAGACAAGGTCACCAAGGACGAGCTTAAGGCATAGGTTGCTGCCCTGACCGACTATATCCAGCAGTGGTCCTCAGTAGATGACTTGCCCACTACCTCTACAGCTGCACCGCAGCTACTCTCCAAGGAGCAGATAGATAAGCTAGAAAGGAGGAAGAACTTGGAGAGGACCACTGAGGATTGGTTCCAACGGGTCATGAACATTGGAAACAAGGGGATCAGCTTGGCTATGCAGATAGCCAACAAGTTCCTGGACCTAGTCCAATCCCTGGAGGGCACGAAGAAACTTTGCACCAACTTCCCTACGATCTATGACTCCGTCTTCCCAAAGGTTGAAGCCATCCTTCAAATGCCAGAAAGCACGTGTGAAGAAAAGTTAGAGCTAAAAAAAGAGGATCACTGGTTGGTGGACGTGTGGCGTAGAGACCTCATCAACCGAAAGGAGAGGATGGAGCAAATCCATAACAAAGTGGATCCAGATATTGAATGGATTAAAGAAATCCGGGCGGAATGCACCCAGTATCTTGAGCTGATGACGGGCCATGATATTCCCATGGTACAATTGGATGCCGAAAAGATCAGGCCATACTTTGAGGAAAAGATGAAGGACGGGATAGCATGAGATATCACAACGGACTTCCTGAGTTTCACTGCTCGTGCCTTCGATCAATCAGAACTATTTAAAGACCAAGGCTCAAAGTATGACGAGGATTGGAAGCGGTTGGAAGAGAACGCCAAAAAATGGAGCTACCAGGCATTGAGATGCGAGGTCCTCAAGGTAGACAAGCTCTAGGCCGTCATCCTCAAGTACATAGAGCATGCAGCCTCTGAAGAGTAGGAAGACAGCCCAGCCAAGAAAGAAGACCTCCCAGAAGACTAGCTATAGCCAAGAAAACAACAATTAGCTACAGGACGAAAAAATAATAGTGTCATCCACTAGGTGACGAAATAGGGAAGGGACAGAAGATGTTTTTTAATTGTAAATCTATTTGGGGGTAGGTGAAACCTTATTTTGTAATGAATCTTGGCCACACAGTTGTAATGAATCTTGGCCATTCATTTGACTTTTGGAAAACTATAAATAGAGCACTCCCCTCATTTTCAAAAGTGGGAGTTGAGTTGTTGTAAAGACATGCTGCAAAAATTTATAAGAAATAACATTGACTTGGTGCATTTCCTTGTTTTCTCTCATGTCATTTGATTCACTTCTCCAATATTAGATGTTTAGCTTAGATCTCTTTGCTGTTTAGTTAGTTGTTCATGTTATTTGGGTAAATCTTAGGAATGTTGTTTGGTGTTTATGAAAATTCCTGCACTGTTGATGATCCCTTAGTCCATACTTTTTGCTGTTTGTTGAAGGTAGACAGCTGTGCAAAGTTAGCCTGGACTTGATTAAAGCTGCCATAAACACTTATCTTTAGTTCATACATGTATGTGGTGGATGAAGGATAAAAATCTGCAGCCCTTAGAAGATAGCACAATTTCCATGATACTGTGAAATCCCTGGTTAAGTGGGATATTGTTTTAAGGAATTGTCCATTGCAGGAACTCCATTATCACTATTCACAGCAAGCTTTAGGCTTAGGAACTTTTCTTCTCCTTTGCTCTTTTCCACTTTCTTTAGAAACTGAACAACACCAAGGTTCATTGCACAGTATAAAGCCAAATCTAACAACTAGATGGAGTTTGAGATTGCTGTTTGAACCTACAACCAACAACTAACTGCTTTCGTACTAAGAACTCCTTTTCGAAGATCCAACTTCATGATTCACATCCACACTTTATATTTTTGTAAGACCGCCTTGTGATTCCAGCAAATCACATCAAACTACTGAGGTATCTAAGCACTGTCATGACCTGACATCCGAGAGACCTTGGGATAGTGTTCTGCAATTCGATTGTGGAAGATTGTCTTTCAAGAGAGGTAGTGCACCTATGCACTGCCTGTGTTGAAAAGTGCATAAAAAACACATCAACAGATAATAGTTTGATGATTTCAATGAATCTTCAGTTGGGAATAAATGAAGATTAACATCAAAGAAAACAACTAAAAAATAAAAAAATTGAAAACACAATATTTAAACACTTTGTTAACTCCTGCAATGAAATTGACAGTTTCCTTCATTTAAAAGCAAACTATAGTTTATACTCTCTTTAAAGAATTGGTCCAGGTTATAAATTCTTGTTCATAGATTTGATTAAAAAATACATAATTTTTTTCCAAAAAAACTTCCACATAATTACACTAAACTATACAAATATAATATCTCTAATTTTATATAATTAAAAATCTATTCTAAATAGAAATATTAGAAAGCACTAGAAAGCTTTATTAAATTTCTTTACAAGTGTTTTAAAAAAAGGTAATGAAAAAATTTAGTAACCTTGCTATGAAGAATACAATATTCAAAAATAAATATAATTTTCAACATTAAAAGTGACAATTTAAGTGTCTAAAGGGATGTGTTTTAATGGGTAGTAGATTGAAGTCTTTTAATTTAAGGTCTTTTTAAAGCTGGAAGGTTAATATTTTATTTGCAGATTCTTTTTCTTTTCTCGATACAAAACAAATATTTCATTTGAAAATTTGAAGAAGGAAGAGGAAGAAGAAAGGAAGAGGGCTCGGTACAACCATGGCTTCAACTACTGATCCAGAAGAAATTATCAATGACAATAGCAACCCTCGGCCTCTGGATAAGAGTTTGATGATTTCAATGAATCTTCGATTGGGAAGAAATGAAGATTGAAGATCAAAGAAAACAACTACCAAATAAATTTTTATTTGAAAGAAAACCATAATTTATACTCTCTTTTGCTGGCGATTATCCATTTGAAAGAAAACCATAATTTATACTCTCTTTTGCTGGCGATTATCCAACCCTACAAAACTTAACTACTACAAGATTTGAATACTTTATTCTTGCTATATTAATGTTTGACCACCTACTACATGAATATATAGAAACCCTAAAAATCTATATATTTGAAAATATACTGCAAGATTTTACCACTTTATTCTTGCTATATTAATATTCGACCACATGTTGCGTGAATATACAAAAACCATAAAAATCTATATATTTGAAAAAAATTGTAAGAAATGTTGTACTCTAACTAACTAAAATAACATGGATTGTAGAGATACAACACCAAGGTAATTGAGGCCGAAAAATCAAACAGTGTAAAAACAAACAAACTATGTAAGGCAAGAGGAGAGACGAATGAAAAAAAAAAGAAAAAAAAAAAAGAAAAGTTGAGGAGTGTAAGCTGAGGCTTTTGGTTACATGGTAATGGAATTGAAGGCTTAAGCAAGAGGATTTGTTGAGTCGGGGGCTTATATCAGAGCACTTTTTGATGTGGCAAAAGGGAAAAGTTGAGGGGTAGATGAGACCCATAAGAATGCCAAAAATGAGCAGAATGTGGAAGATAAAAACTCAATTTCATGTTTCTAGACGGAAGAAAAATACTACAAATGATTGTAAAAGCTATGGAATTGCAAGAATAGGGAGTGCAGAGATCCAACACCAAGGTAAATGGAATATTTTTTATACAGTGGAACGTACAAGAAAAACCATCTCACAATATATGAAATAGGAACAAAGAAATTGGAAACAAGTAACAATAAATAAACTATTGAAAGTACCAAAAGTAGATGCAAAGTAGCAAAAGTAGATTGGCTAGATAAAATAACTATAGCCGATTTCTTTTGCAACGATGTATAATTTGCAATTTCTTCTTCTGCAATCCTTCTCTTTAACAAGCTTTGTATAGGAGTTGTTCCTTGTAAATGTAGAAGACTGTTGCTATTTTTATTCTTATAGTTACAAGTCTATTTATAGAAAATAGGAGGCAGTGGAAAATGGCCAGTAGTTATGCTGCATGAATGGGGTAAAAATATCCCATTCAATCACTTGTAGAAGTTGGTTGTGAAAATGGGAGTAAAATTGGCTTTAAACATCTTCGAAATATCCTATACCTAATGCAACGTAAATGGAATTATGGTGAAGATAGCATTGTGATGGTTAGTAAAAATCTCCCTCATTTATGACAACTAAAATATCTTAAAGAGTATGTTGTGATGGAGGGAAATCTAGAGGAAATCTATTTCCATCTTTAAATCATTGGGCCTGCACCAGATTTGATTGCACCGTTGGATTTTATGATAGGTATACGAAGAAGAGAAGATGCCATAGCTATCATATCAAGTTGTGAATTGGAAGCATAAAATGGATTTGTTGGAAACACTGTAGAAACATTCAAGCAAGTTGGAAACACTATAGAAACATTCAAGCAACTGCAATTCCCAGGTGTATAGCGATTGGTAGATATGATAGTTGTAGGTACAACGTTGGTGTATTTCTTTTCCCTTAAATGCATTGTCTTTTAAGTAGAATATGATCGACGATGCACTCCATTTCAATCGTTGGTCAGCCGTGGATTTCAAAATTTAGGTTTATCTCTCTCAAATTGGATACGCCTTCGGCATAAATAAAATAATGGGTAGTAAGAAAGAATAGAATAGAAATAAACATAGTAGAACATAAAATAGAGGATATATGGCATAATGAATACTCTTACTTAGAATTCAATATATTATACATTTGTGTGTAAAAAAATCATTTATTTATATTTATCTTTGCTAACAACATCTAGAACAGTCTATAATCTAAAATCTAAAAAATTTCATTTTCTACAATCTTATTATTAATCCAAGAATCTAGAGTTTTTATTTTCTAGAGATCTTTGTGGAATATTTTTTTAGAAAATCTTGTATTTTTTCCTACCTTCCAATCTCTAGAATATTCTAAACAATATTTTTAAAAATAGAATATAATGGATGTAGGTAGGTTTAATATGAACCAACAAAAAAGGGGAAAAACACAAGTTTCTCAAAGTCTATTTGTAGAATCAAAATTATTAACTATTTGAGAATATTATCACAATTTATAAGATTTTCTTCAAAAATCTTTAGTAATTATTTATTGATTTGATTTTTTTCAACAAGTTTAATTTTTTTTGTAGTTTATTTTTTATTTTTTAATAAAAAGAGGTGTAAAAACTTTTATTAATCAACAAGAAAGGTACAAAGCATTAAGCAAAAGAAAACCCCGAAGGGGCCCCAAGACAACAAGCAAGAGATCAAGAAACATTAATGCAACATTTCACATCCTCAATAACCCAACCCTCCAAATCCTGGGCAAGGTCCCTTAGTAAACTATCCCAATCATCCACCAATCACGTCCCATTCTTCTCAGAAGCCAATTTTTCCAGCCCATCAACCACCTTGTTCCACTCACGAGGGATATGAGAAAAAGTGACTAAATCTAGTAAATCTCCAAGGTTGGCAATTTGTTTTGCCACCACCGCCAAATGCCAACTAACATCATCGAAGTGTCGTCCATTTATCAAGTCAACCACCACCTGAGAGTCAGATTCACATATAATTTGTTTCTAGCTAAGAGCATATGCCCTCTCCAAGGCCAAAAGAATCGCTAATGCCTCCATGAGGTTATTGGAGTGTTGTCCCATATACTCTGAGAAAAAGAACACAACTACCCCAGAACTATCATTTCCCACCCCACCAATACCAGCGTGCCTAGGATTACCTCTTGAAGACCCATCAATGTTTATTTTCAAGAAACTAGTGGGAGGAAGCATCCAATGCCCTCCTCTGAAGACCTTCTCTCTAGAGCACCTGCCCCGCCCTACCTTGGGCCTTCTGGTACTACCAACACAAATCCCCAACTTCTAAATTACTGTAGTATCCCTAGGATCAACCTAAATAGACAAATCACATTTACCTTGTAACGTCTCTTGTAGAGCCCCACGAATGCGAGCCAAAACTTGGCCCACCTGTAACTTTCTATCTAGAAAAATCCTTCAATTGTGCTCAAACCAAATCTACCAAATAATTAGACTAGGGCCAATAGGTCAGGCAATGCGCAAAAAGAAGTCTTTTCCATAGTAGGTCTAGCATTCTGCCAGAACTCACCAAGAGATGAAGGATGCCGACACAACATATTCCAAGCCACCCACCAAAAGTGTCAAATAGTCCTAGAGAAGGGGCATTGGAAGAAAAGATGAGAAACAATCTCAACATCTTTGAGACACAAAAAGCATAAAGAGGGACCTTGGAAACCCCGCTTGTAGAGGTTGTCCCAAGTCAGACACTTTCCATACACCACTAGCTAAGAGAAAAAATTGTATTTTAACCAGGAGAATTTATTCCAGATGTTTTTCTACCAAGGAACCTCAACACTGCCTAAAGCCTGTCTACCCAAAGCATGATACCCTTAAGCAACATAGTACTTCCTTTTAGGATCTGAGCCCCAAGCTAGCACATCCCTCTCTGGAAGTGAACAACACACTCTATTAGCTAAAATGGAGGACAACTCCCTCCTATCCTCCAAGGATCCACCCAAAGGCCACTCCTGCATATCCTTCCATTGATAAATGATAGTCTGCCCCAAGACCTGAGGGGCTTTGAAGTCCATCACTCTGCTCCAGCCAGCTTGAACAAAAGTCCTGCTTAAATTCTCCAAGTGAGTATGTGAGGAGAGGATAGGCAGGAAGCCATTCCAAGAGTCAAGCCAGAAGAGAGTGTCAGAACCTCTATTGAAAATCTATAACAAGCTTTGTTTAACTAGTGGAGCACCCCTCTTGAGAGTTTCCCAGATCATAGACCCTATTCCCAAAAGACTAAAGTGAGGAACCTTAGTGCCATCCACCTCCCCAAGATACTTGAAGGTAAGAATGGCCCAAGTCTGATGCTGATGTAAACACCACCTCCAATACAACTTAGCTGCCAATGCTTGTCTATTCCAATCCACTCTATGCAATCCCAAGCCACCATCCTGCTTCGGTCAATAGACAACTTCCCACTTAATTGAGCTCCACTTTCTCGAGAGGAGATTACCTAACCAAAGAAATTGCCTACAAAGCCCCTCAAAATCCTTGATGAAACTTGAAGCGATAGTCATCACAAAACATCTATATATAGGTAGAGCTTGCACCATAGACTTTAAAAGAGTGACTCTGCCCACTGTTGATAACCATCTATAGGTCCAATGACAAAAAAGTCCTTAGAATTTATCAATCACCTCCTACCAAAAATTTTTGGGAGGTGGATGCACATCCAGAGGGATACCTAGATAGGTAAAGGGAAGATTCCCCACCTGAAACCTTAAGATCCTAGCAATACATTGCTGAATAAGCCTGGGGGTATTAAAGAAATAAATGCATGACTTAATTTCATTAATGTGTTGTCCAGAGGCAGCCAGATAGCAATCCAGAGACTGATGAAAAGCAACCGCTTCCACCACCTTAGCGACCCCCATCAAGGCCGAGTCATCCACAAACTCAAGATGTGTTTGAGGAGCAAGTGAGTTGTTCCAGTTACATCCATGTATAAGCCCAGCCACAACCTGGGACTTAATGAACCTCCCCAAACCTTCAGCCATCAAAATGAATAGATAAGGGGATAAAGGATCACCCTATCAAAGACCTCTCAAGGCACCAAATAATGCAGAGGATTCCCCATTTATGAGAATAAAAAAGGAGGGCATCTTTACATAGCACATGACCCAATAAATCCACTCACTGCTGAACCAAAAGGCTCTAAGAATTTTGATCAGAAAGCCCCATTTGACCTTGTCACAGGCCTTTGACATGTCCAATTTTATTAACATAGCCTTCTTCCTTGAAGAGGCCATATAATGAATAGCCTCCGCCGCAATCATAACTCCCTCAAGAATCTGTCTACCTGCGACAAAGCCCCCTTATTCCTCTGAGATTAGCTTATCCAACCAAGGCTTCAAGCGCTCAACAATTAGTTTTGTAATGATTTTATACACCACATTACACAAAGCAATTGGTCAAAAGAAATCTAAAGAATCTACACCCTCACGCTTTGGGATGAGGGCAAGAAAAGTGGAATTCATAGCTCTCAACATTTGCTTAACATTTGCTTATTCCTTAGAGATTCTTGCACAACCTCTAGTAAGTCAAGCTTGATCACTTCCCAAAATTCTTGATAGAACTTGACTGGGAACCCATCAAGACCAGAAGCCTTCCCCTTTTTCAGCTGAAACACCACATCCTCTAACTCCTTCAGAGAACTCGGCTGGAGAAGAGAGGCATTCATATCCATTGTCACCAAAGGAGGGATACAAGCCTAGATAGAGTCTTCCTCCTCAATGGCCAGCAGGGTATCTTCAAAAAAAAAGATTAGAGAAGAAACAAACTGCCTCATTAGAAATTTCCAAAGAGGAAGAAGGAATGGATCCCTCAGAAGAACGAAGAGAAGAGATAGTATTACCCTGTCTTCTAGCCTTTACCGAGTTATGGAAGAAGGAGGTATTTTTATCCCCTTCCTGAAGCCAATCAATACGAGCCTTCTGCTTCTAAAAAATTTCCTCACAAAGCTCCCATTCCTCAAGTACTTTGACTGCTTCCTCCTTTGACTTGCTCAAAGCTGCATCAAACCCATGCTCCCTGATTTTCCTAGTGATAGAATCCATATGCTCTTGGGCAGCCCTTTTTTGTTGAAACACATTGCCAAACTAATGCTTATTCCAATGTTTTAGTTTATACTTCACATATTGAAGCCTCTTCATAAAAGTGTACATAGCGGTCCCAGAAGTTCGTAGACCTTCCCCCCACCAATTAGACACTAAGTCAGAAAGACCCTCCTCCCTAAGCCACATAATCTAGATTTAAAGTGTATTTAGAGACACAACCAAAGAGGTAGAGACTTGATGGTGATTCCTCCTCAATCCAAGTTTTAGAGCTTTGTTAGCCCTTGGCCATATGAGAAACTAGATGGGACTACTCAATATTTCAGAAATAGCTTCTTCCCCAAATCTCCTGTTATTTTAGGTAAATGTGTCATTTAAGGGTTTGATATCCACAAGCCAAAGCCAGGCCAGGTTCTCCCTTAGAAGATCAGAGGATGCATCCAGACGAGGCACACCCCCCCTTTTCTCCTCAAGAGAGACAATTGCATTAAAGTCACCTGACATGATCCAAGGTAAAAAGAGGTCCAAAGATCTCAAAAAAATTATATGAGACCATAAAAGACTCTTACCAGGAACATCCGACAGAGCATAGATATTGGATAGAAAAACTATTTCCCTTGTCTCCAAACTTACCGCAACAAGAGAGATGGAGAATCTATTAGAAAACCACCAGATAGGAGAGATTCATCGAGGATCCTAGAAGCAAGAAAGACCTCCAAAGCTCCCTAGCACCCCCACACACTGACAAAGACCTCTATTCCAAATTTTAGAAGCACTCTACATCATACTATCAATAGATAACTTTGTTTCTTGGGGAAAAACAAAATCTAGAGAATGAGCCTAATCCAAATCCCGAATAGCCTTTTGTCTAGGGATGCTATTCATACCCCTCACATTCCACGAAAGCACAATCATCATGAAGTTTGGGAAAAGTGAGTATCCAAGGTCTTCACTAACCCAAATTCAACCAATGTCTCACCAGCCAACTTAACTTTTTCTTGATCTTTCTTCCTACCCACCTTTTGGGACTTATCAGGAGTACACTTTTTTAGGAACTTTTGATGCACACCCAAAAGATGAGAAGAAGCAGAAGATTTACTCTTTGTAGAGCTTCCAGAACTAGAACCTCCAACTGAGCCCACTCCAACATCAACAAAGACAAAAGAAGTACCAGTCCCCACATACTGATCCCCAAGCCCCGCCTCAGGGGAAAGAAGAGAAGAATCTGTTACTTCCCCAAGAGTTGTCGAAGGGTTAGAAGCTGAACACATAAGAGCCATAGGCTCCAGATTGTGAGAAGTAACTGGGTTAGCTTCCACATGCATGTCAGGAGAGAACCCCTCCTCATGAATTAAATCATTTAGTGCCTCAAACCTATTGAAAACTCCCTCCTCCTGGCAGTCCTAAAAAGTCCTCTGCATCCCTTGACCTTTATTTCGTGTCCTAATAGGTACAAACCCATCATTATCTGGAGTCACCCCTGCATGTGTCCTTTTCCTTTCTTAGATCCTAAGCTTGAAGAATCCTTCCCATTCCTTGAGTTACCCACACTAGAAGCACGTGGACACCTTCTCTAAAGATGACCATACTCACAGCATAACCGACATCTAAATGACAGGGTTTCATAATCCAAGGGTTGTGTCCACAAACTAGATCCCACTGTTAGATCAATAGAATCAGGCAAAGGTTGACTCAAATCAATCTCCACACAAATACGAGCATAGGAAAATATCTTCTTCTCCAACGTTTTCTGAGAGGGACCAATCAGCTTACCCAATGCCATTGAAATAGATTGTAAAATATCACTCCTCCAGCATTCAAGCGGTAGTCGAGGTAGACGAACCCACACTAAGACCTTGGTCGGCAACTCCTCCACTGAAATGAAACTTGAATTCCGTGGTTTAATGAACAAGCCAACTTGATTGTAGAAGTATGGGCCACCCTCAATAGCCCTATTTCTATCTGAAATGCATGAAATCCACCAGGAAGAAATTATTTTCCGCAAGCAGGATCTCAACATCCCTTCTGAATCCAAGGTTCGAGGAAAGGTAAAGAGACCCGCATTCCCAAAAACTTACAAATTAGAACATGCTTACTGAAATATTCTAGATCTTCTACAACCGCCTCCTTTTGAATAACCACCACTGGGCGGGCTTGAGCCCTCTACAAACAGCCATTTACCTTTTGTACTTTAAAACCATTGATTTTGGAAAAACCCTTGTGCGAAGAAGAGGGGTTGAAAACCCCATCCCCAACCTCCATCATAAAATCATCTCTTTTCAACTCCTTTGAGCCACCCTGCAAGTCCATGATCTCCAGGCTAGATAAACCAAAACCCACCCCACACAAGAGCCCAAACACTTCAAACCATGATGACCCTGAAATACAACAACAAACAAGAATCCACGATTCGCTGCCGTCCTAACAGAAACACACACATTAGAAGGCTTTTTGAAGAGCCTCGGATAGACACCACAACTTGAAGCAAAGGCTTGCACAACCAAGGAGCAGAAAGAAGAAAAAATAAAGAAAAGACCCCCCCTGAACATAGCTCACACTCCCCACTCTAGAAAGCACCTTAGCTCCATCGATCCAGAAGGAAAAACATGCATGCAACAGAGGAAATAGGCATCCAGGCCAAGCCTCACAGGTCGCGGGCACCCGACGAGCCAGTCTCCCACAACATTGCTCTCCCTTTTGTAGTTATTTTGATGTCTATACAAAATCATAAAATATGAGTTAAAATATCTTAAGAAACCATAACCTTTTTGTTATTGTTGAAATCATTCAAATTAATGAATAACAAAATATTAATGAAAAAATGAATTACAAAGAAAATGGAAATGTCTCCTCCTTTTTTAAGAAGCCCTTTCAATGAGAAAATATCTTGAAAATTCAAGTAACTTCCAGAATATCACTCAATTTATATCATTAAAATGAAAGGGTCACTTTGAATAATAAGTTTTAGTGATAATTTGTCCATAATTATCAAACAATTTGCTTGAGTTATTTTCACAGAGGTAGAAATATGGAGACTTGACAAGAAGATAATTATCTAGCTTTTGGAGAGATTGAAAAGGAAACAATTGTATTGGATATTTTTTCAAGTGCTCTTCATTAGAAAAATGAGGCACTAAAATTCTTTGAGATTTAGCATTAAGTGATATATTACTAAAAAAGATTTAATTTTGAAGAAGGTTCTTTGTTTAGATTTATTTTTTATGTCTCTTTTTAGATTATATTAGGTGAGATATATTGTCTTATATAGGTTTATATGTTAATTTGATAGAGATATCCTAACATAGAGAGATATCCTAATATATAAAGACATCCTAAGGCATCTACTGTTGGGTTGTCATCACTTTTGTTTGGAAATAGAAAATCTTCTTCCTTCTCATCTCATTCATTTTATAGTCATTAACTTTCTATCTTGTATACGGTGGAGGTGTAATCCTTTGTGTGTGTATATATTACCTTGTTGTCTAGAAATTTTTCTTTTGATACATAAAACTGGGGGCATTGGTTTGTGAAATAGATTTTCTCTTCAAAACTAATGGTTCAAGTTTTAGAGCTCTTCTTATTGATTTATATAGGGTGATAAGCACAAAATCCTTAGTAATTCCTTAGAGGGGTTCATACAAGACCTCAATAATTAGAAGATGACTCTTTTCTCAAAAGAAAATGGGTACCGTAACTTGAACTTGTTCAAAATAAGACATAGAATTTTACCAAGTGTTGAGGGTGAGCAAAATGCTATCTTCCTCCATATCATTTCAGGTGAAGTATATTTGCAACTTTCATAGCCAAGGTTATATAGAGGTCCTGCTACTACCATCAATCATAGGGGTTTTAACTTAATTCTTTTATAATACTCCTCTTCATGACCTTTATTACCATTAATGGTCCTTATATTGGGGATGCTCTTCAATGAATTTATACACAATAAGGATAATAATTATATGGGTAGCTTGTAACTCAAAAGATAAATCAAATGTAATAATGATAATATTAATGATCTTTTATTCTCCTTCAATTGATTACCCTCATAGGTTGCACTCAAGTGAAGGAAGATCTTAACACATAAATCAATGGTAAATAGGAGCATACACGAGTTGGTTGATAGTAAACACTATCATAAGAAAATCAAAATTAGCATCATGTCATCATTCAGAATAATCAATAATCATAATAATCAAATTGTAATCAATCTCTTGGTCTCAATCATCTAAGTAGATCAATGGGTAAGAAAGATCAAGATAGTGGTGATACAACCCTCTATATCAAAAATCACCTTGAGAATATATGGCCCTAAAGTGGCATCCTTAACCACAAGAAAACATAGTGCAAGATTATTGTATGATAGATAGTATCAATGCCATGAAGCCCAACAAGGTACCTAGGATAAATAAAAGATAAATGAGACAAAAGCTTAATAATGGGACAAATCCCTAAATATAGAATGTATAAGATATCGATAAGGTCTAGATAGTTAGATATGGCAATCAAGTTCATTATGATAAGAGGGGAAGGGTGAAATATATGATTAGAAGATCAGTGATATAGATCAAGATATTTAGATATGAAAATCAAGTTTAATATGATAAGAGTGGAAGGATGATGCCCTACAATGTAAAGTCAATATAATAAAATGTGATAATAAATATCATAAAAATATAATGTATAAAATTAAAATATGTTATATACAACAATATAAATTTATATAGATAAAACCATATTTAAAATATGATAATGTAAAATCAGTAAACAAAGAAGAGAATAATATAATACCCTTTAAAATTTAATAATAAATATTTAAAATAAAATATGCTGAATTATATAAATCTCCATTATATAAACATCAAATATACAAATATAAGATTATATAATCATATGATCATACTGTCACAAGGTCATCATAAGAAGCTTGTATTTTTTGTGGAATTGACTACAAATAATAGTTAGCCGAGAGTGGAATGAGGCATCTACCATATCAATCTCATTTTTCCACAGCTATTACCTGAAAGCCGCCTTGACAAACAAGAAGTCATCTATTACCTCAATACATACACTGAATTCGTAAATAACAGCGTAGAAATATTGTTACGGTCCATCAACTTGTCAATTCGGCAGCTACGTCTATCTAAGAAGCCCTAAGTAGTGAAATTGTTTACGTAATTCGTTCTTCTAGTTGTTAAAATAGCAAAACATTCATTCAATTCAATTAATTTTTCGTAAATATCAACATCATGTGAATCCACCGCATGCGTATCATTTTTTAATTCGTTAAAATATATATTTCCTGACTTAGGCAAACTATTCATAAAAAATATGTAATTAGGTGTATTTCATTTATCCATATGAAAAAAAAAAAACATGCGGGCTCCTCCTGACCTGGGACTTTCGGTGGGTCTCATGTTTGAGGGGAGCCAATGACCTAGGTTTGGGTTAAAGCATATCTAGGTTTTAAACCATGGCCTCTAGGGTTTAATGCTCTCTTTAAATTCCTTTTAGTTTTTCTAATATAGGTCATCTTTCCAAATCTATCTTTTCATTTCCGATCAATGGCATGCCTTTTCTCTATGAGCAATAGATAAGGAAAATTTATTTTTCTCTGTTTTAGAGGAGCTATACACACTATACTTATGTTGTAATCTTGGTGGAGCTTGATTTATCAAAGATTTTTTTAATTTTTTTTCAAATATATTTAAAAGCATGAGGTGCAATTTGAAAAAAACAAATTATTTATGAAGGCATAGTCTTCAAATGTAAATTGTGCTTTGCTACTATCAATTTCATTGCAAAGTGGCCAAAATACATTCTCTTTCAATTACAAGGTAATGGCATGTTACTTGGTGGGTTGGGGTGGAACATTATCATTAGGCGGTTGATTGCAATGAGGATGCTTCTTTTGATACATATATAGACAATTCCTCTTTATAATTCTTCTACAACTCCTCCTCCTTTATTCATTTTTTTGCTTCTTCCCATTTTACAACTACTTCTTTAAGAAAGTTTTTCTTCTCTTCTCTTAGCATTGGTGTAGTGTACTTCCATTCAACATTGAAATCACCCTATGGAGCCCCTACTTAGAAATTCAATAAATAGAATACTGTAGGAAAGAAGAATAAGAAATCTTCTCCACTTAAAAATGACATTAGGGATAATAAAATTATCCTTTTATCCCATGTAAAAAAAGGATAGTAGGGTTTATATAAAGTGTACTAATTAGCTCAGTTACACTCAAGATGAATTAATTATTTTATTATGAACTAGTAATGACAATGATGGATAAGAAACCATAAGTTATTGTTATATACACCTCAAATTGATACACTATCATTTCAATCCCTTACAAAAATATTTCCTCTATAATTGATTGAATCCTACATATCCAATTAATTATCTAATTTGTATTTGTTTATTTATTAAATAATATTTTATTATTTAATTAATAAGTTTACTTCTCATCCACTGTTGATCATGTATCTCATTCCTAGCAATAGCCATCAATCATCCTTCTTCTAATGTTCCCTTTAGGTAAATAAATATAAATATAATAAAATTATCCTTTTATCCCATGTCAAAAAAGGATAGTAGGGTTTATATAAAGTGCACTAATTAGTTCAGTTACACTCAAGATGAATTAATTATTTTATTATGAACTAGTAATGACAATGATGGGTAAGACACCATAAGTTTTTATTATATACACCTCAAATTGATACCCTATCATTTCAATCCATTACAAAATTATTTCCTCTATAATTGATTGAATCCTACATATCCAATTAATTATCTAATTTGTATTTGTTTATTTATTAAATAATATTTTATTATTTAATTAATAAATTTACTACTATTTCATTGTTGATCACGTATCTCATTCCTAGCAATAACCATCAATCATTCTTCTCCTAATGTTCTCTTTAGGCAAATAAATATAAATATAATAAACTCATCTTTTTATCCCATGTAAAAAAAGAATAGTAGGGTTTATATAAAGTGCACTAATTAGTTCAGTTACACTCAAGATGAGTTAATTATTTTATTATGAACTAGTAATGACAATGATGGATAAGACACCATAATTTATTATTATATACACCTCAAATTGATACACTATCATTTCAATCCATTACAAAAATATTTCCTCTATAATTGATTGAATCCTACATACCCAATTAATTATCTAATTTGTATTTGTTTATTTATTAAATAATATTTTATTATTTAATTAATAAATTTACTACTAATCCACTATTGATCATATATCTCATTCCTAGCAATAACCATCAATCATCCTTCTTCTAATGTTCCCTTTAGGTAAATAAATATAACTATAATAAAATTATCCTTTTATCCCATGTCAAAAAAGGATAGTAGGGTTTATATAAAGTGCACTAATTAGTTCAGTTACACTCAAGATGAATTAATTATTTTATTATGAACTAGTAATGACAATGATGGATAAGACACCATAAGTTATTATTATATACACCTCAAATTGATACACTATCATTTCAATCCATTACAAAAATATTTCCTCTATAATTGATTGAATCCTACATACCCAATTAATTATCTAATTTGTATTTGTTTATTTATTAAATAATATTTTATTATTTAATTAATA
>VDFB02000017.1:331952615-332006228 GCA_007258455.2 Sequoia sempervirens | reverse complement strand
TGGAAACCTTTCTTTCCTCAAGTGGACCATCACTTCATCACCAAGCTGAAACTCCTTATACCTCCTCTTCTGATTTGCCTTAGCCTTATACTACATATTCATCTTGTTAATATGTTCTCTTACTTTCTCATGTATACCCTTGATGTGTTCTGCAAAATCTTTGGCTTCAGCACTTATTTTCTTCTCTTGGTCCATCTTCCTCAATTTTGGAGTTGTTCTGGGGCTACCTCCATACACAATCTAGAATAGTGATTTACCAGTGCTTCTGTTGACAGAATTGTTGTAAGAAAATTCTGCCTGCGGTAAGATCAAGTCCCATCCCTTAGGTTTATCTCCTACCAAACATCTCAGGAGGTTACCCAAACTCCTGTTAACAACCTCTGTCTGCCCATCTATTTGTGGATGGTGTGCAGAACTGAACTTCAACTCTATCTTCAGCTTCTTCCACAAGGTCTTCCAAAAATACCCCACAAATTTGGTGTCATGATCTGAAACAATACTCTTTGGCAGACCATGTACCCTCACCACATTTTTGAAGAACAAGTCAGCAATGTGGACTGCATCATGGGTCTTTTGACATGGAATGAAATGTGCCATCTTCGAAAACCTATCAACCACCACAAAGACTGAATCATTCCCTCGTTGTGTCCTTGGCAAGCCAAGAACAAAGTACATACTGATATCCTCCCACGGCCTCTCTGGTACAGGTAAGGGCTTATATAAGAATGTATTCTGACTCACTCGTTTAGCCATCTAACATACCCTACAACTTTGTACAAACTTCTTCACATCCTGTGACAACTGAGGCCAGTAATAATGCTCACTAGTAATGGCAATGGTCTTATCTTGACTAAAATGTCCTGTCATTCCTACACTATGCTTCTCCTTTATCAAGTTCTCCCTCATCGAACTCCTCGGGATACACAATTGACTTCCCTTAAATAACATGCCATCCTGGATTATGAAATTCAACCACCTTGTCTTGTCCACTGTAACAGGTTCCTTACAAGTTTTCCAAGCCTCTACAAAATCAGGATCTTCTGCATACAGTGTCTTGAGTTCATTGAACCCAACAACTTCAATCTGCATCTTTGTCATCAATGTATGCCTCCTACTTAAGGCATTTGCAACCCTATTTGACTTCCCACTCCTATGTTTCAAAACAAAGGTATAACTCTGCAAAACTCTACCCATTTCATATGCCTCGATTTATTTTCCACGACTATTTAGAGTCTTTGCAAGGCGATGGTCCGATTATATAGAAAAATTCCTTCCAACAACAAATAATGTCTCCATTTTCTTTCTAATGCTTGAACTATTGCATAAAATTCGATCATATACAAAATACTTTCTATTTGCATCATTTAACTTTTCTGCTAAAAGAAATAGGCAATGGGCTTGCAGCTAACTTGGCTCAGCAACTTTGCTCCAAATGGCACAACCACTAGCATCACAATCCACGAAACACCTTGTTGGAAATCTGGAAACTAGAGCAGTTGCTGTTTTTATTACGCTTCAGCGGAGTTCAAAACTTTTTGCTGCTCGGTCCTCCCACTTGAATTCTTATCCCCTCTCATTGTTTCGGTCGGTGATCAGGGTATGAGCGCTTCTTCCGGTTCTCTACCATGCAATCCCATCGGTGATCTTGACTTTTCCTCTTCGGTTCTTTTTCCAGCCCCTCTTTTTCTAAAATCTTTGGCATGGCCCTTCAGCTTCATTTTTGCAAACTTAACCCGATCTGGGTCCTCTATTTCCTCATACTCAAAATATTCTTCTAGCTCATTGATCTAGTCGATCAACTCTTCTGGGTTCAGACTTCTAGAATAATTGGGGACTTCTTCTCTGGGTTTTTCCCCAATCTTTGGAATGGCCCTTATTAGCCGCATTTGGTCTTGATCAATTACTTCTTCTTCCTCTTCTGCTTCTTAACCCTCTTCCTCTCCTTCATCCTCACTTTCCTCCCTCAGGTTTAACCCTCTTCCCAACTGCTCTTGTAACGCATCAACCTATCTCTGGAGGGCTTCCAGGGCATCTCTGCCGCCTCGACCACCTCTGGCATCACCACGCCTACCAGACATCACTCTTGGAGGCATCTTTCTTGACCTCGACCCACAACCACAGTCCTGGTGAGAACTGCCTCACGATCGGCGATCTGTCCACATGCTCAAGAAAACCTTGCTCTGATACCACTTGATGAGGGTGCAACCTGAGACATAGAAAATAACTCACAAACAAGAGAATAATTTATTATTCAGAAAATGGAGCTTCTTCCATGCAAAGGATCTCAAATCCTCAAGTTCTACAACACATGCAAGCTACAGAAAGCTACAGAATCACCCCTTCGCAATATGCAAGCTTGTCCCCAAAAAGTTGCCCAAAAATTAGAAAACCCACCCATAAATAGAGCTCCTCATTAGTTTGGAGCCAATACAACATTCAAATTGAGTTTAGGCGGTTTGGCGCCAAAAATTTGCAACATGAAGTTCAAATGTCAAAAGAGCATTTGCAATGGTATCTTCTAGAAAATGTGCCAACTTCCCGGGGCCATAACTTTTGATCCGGGACTCCGATTCGCGAACCGTTTGAACCGTTGGAAAGGTCTCGAAGTCAAGAATGCATTTGAAATCCGCTACGTTAATTTTGGCAAGTTTTGGGGCTGATCTAGAAGCTCTAAGTGCCTCAAATCCCACTCAGAAGATTTTTAGGTGCAAATTTGGGCAACAAAAATTGCAATATCTTTCCACCCAGAAAGAGAAAATAAAAACTGTAAATTGGGAATTTTATTATGACAAAAAGGGTATCCAAAAATGTAAAAACATCTAAAAAAAGATAAACTTGAAATTTAACTATTTTTGGGTGATGCAAGATTGCTCTTACACCACTGGATGCTCCTGCATCACATGTCAAAATCCAAAAACACTCAAAAAATCCTAAAAAAAACAAAAAAAAACATGATATCTAAACTATGTTGTCTCTGAGCTTAAATGTAACAAGGTTGATCTTTGATCAGTACCCAAGACATAAAATCCAAAAACATTCATAAAATCTTAGAAAACCCCAAAACATTGGAAAATAAAAAATCAAAACATTTGAAAAATCTCAAAAAATACCAAAAATAGCCTCAAAACATGTCAAAAAAACTCCAAAAACATCCAAATGTTTGAAAAAAACCATCCGTCGCATTTCGCTTTCACCCGCAATAGCATCATTCACAATAAATCAATCATCATCCCCAACCTTTGGTGAAATAGTCAAAAACAAGTCTAGCAAGTTAAAAGTGAAAACTCAAAACGTCAAGGTCTCAAGTTTAGGTTAGTACATAAACAAGTTAGCCAACAGTTTGTGTCAATAGCCTATCATCCAATCAGTCCCATATCAATCATCTGATAACATCGTGTCCTAGGATGTATCCTTCCTACCATGGGCATTATTTATTGAAGAAAGAACACTCTAGATAAACGAAATGACGGGTCACCATCCACTAGCATGTCCTCAGATGTATCCTTCCTACAATGGGCATTATCTATTGGCAATACTTTCAGTTCTTATCCTTAAAAAAATTTTCATTTTGGTTAGTGGTATTGAAGAAAATTAGCTTGTTTGTTTACTTTATCTTTGTCTTATGACTTATCTCTTTGTGCTCATTCCAATAACCTCTCGATGATGTCCAAACAAAAGGATTTAGAGAGATAGGAATGGGGCAACGATCATTATCTTTTTATCTGTTGCACTTGTTGGATGTTCTTGTAAAATAACCTCGGTCATGTGTGCCTTATTTGGATGTAGCGAGGGTGTTTTAGGTGTCTTGTTGACCACATAGGAAGGCTTTTGTTTCTATGTTTTGGTTTGAGATGTTTGAAATATCTGAACTGCATTTTAAATAAGGTTTTGTATGTCAGGTGCGAACAGGAGTACTCCTATTTGATTGTCAAGTCAAAGTCCATCACACTAAGTGCAATGCCATCTTGGTTCTTTATACCTTGATGCATAGTGCTTATTTGTGTTATCAAACATAAGGCAAGTGGCCCTTTTAAAATACCAATTCCTGATAAGTGAATGATCCATGTCTCATCATCATCGACTCGTGTCTTGTTGGAATCTCTTGCTTTCTTCTATATCTTTTTCGTGCTAACATCATCATGATCAAGCAATCATCACCACCAATGCATCCATCTTGCTTCCACAAAATGTCAACATACTGCATATCATATCATATCATATAAGAAACACTAATCATCCCATATGCATGGTCATCATCATAATATAGATCTGTTAGTCTAAGAATCTCATAAAACCATACATTTGCATAAAACATCCATTGCATAATCATATAGGAATCATCACATCGTCCATCTCAAATGCATCATATCATCATTTAAGTTGTTTAGGATAATATAGATTGGTTATTCTAAGCATCTTAAAACCATCTCATTTGCACCATCTTCATTTTCCATAAACATAGCATAAAAATGGAATATTCCTCCATTTCAAATCTCCCTCCAAGTGGGATGAGTCCTTCCAACAAGTCATTTATGTCACCTTACAAGTCCTTTTTCATTGATCCAAGTGTCCATTACTCCATTTGACTCTCCCTCCACCTTGTCATTTCAACATTTTCAAATTTCAAATATATGTCATTTATTGGCACACTCATCAAAACTTGCACATCCTTAGCCCATTCACATGGTGACAAGTGGCTCCTTCTTATTGGTTGGGTTTTTATCCCACATTCATCCCTTTTTCCTCTTCTCTCATCAAAATCTTCTACAAATGGAGAGGCTATCCTTCATTCAATCATCCACAATCATCTACAACTTCATGCAAAATTACTCTCTTCACATTGAGAGCTAATTTTTTCCATTATCATAGCATTGCATCTTCATCATTGGCTTATCAAGGATTGGGAAAGGGATTATTTCCATAGAAGCACCAATCCACTATGAGATAGGATTTACTTCATGTTTATAATGCTTTTATTTATTTTGTCATTTGTTTGCATTTTGAAGCATGATGTATTATTTCATAGGGATGTTGAAGGTTTGTTCTATTTTAAAACACTAATCATGCTAATGTATTGTTTAGATTTTTAGCCATTTGCATATTTTCACATCCACATTAATCATGTAGAAAGTTTGTTGGGTTTTGAAGATCCGATGTTTATCTTTCCAAAACAATTTACAATTTCAAAATTGATCAAGATTTGAGAAAGTTGTCATTATCTCAAGTTATAATCTATTTTTCTAAAAAAAATTCTCAACACTTAGCAAAAGGATAAAATGAATTAACTATCAAAGTTGGATTAAATTCAACCAAACCTTCACATTTGCTTTAAATTCTAACATGTTCTTTAAAATTTTTATTTTATCTGATCACTAACATGTCATTAACTTCTCATTTTTGCTTTTTAGACTAACTAGTTTTGTAGGTTGGAGTGATAATGTTTGAAGTGAAGAATCATATTACTAGTTGAATATAATTGTAATGAGTGTTTCGACACTTTTGGGACAATTATAACCCATTTATGATGCTTTTTTTTTTCATACTTTAGGAACACACTAGATTTCAATTAGGTTTCAAAATGAACACTCAAGTTGGTTAAAATTGAACCCTCACATCATTTTACTTGTTGGATTAAAAATGAACAATACAAACTCACTTCGTTTGGTGCTTAAAATAAAATTACTCTTTTTCTTAGGGTTAAAATTAACAAGTGTTTGCTATGTCTTATGGTTTACATTTTCATCATTGAATGTGTATGCTCTTCTCTGGCCCCACTTGACAATCTTGGGAATCAAAAGAATTCCTTTGAATTTTTGTATAACCACCCACATATTTCACTTTGGATTTAAAATAAAACCCATGCTACTATAGGGCAAAGGCATTGTGTGTTCTCTCTCCTTCTTTCATGAAATCGAGGAGATTGAACAAAAAACGTACTTCCTTACTTTTTTATATCTTTAGAGGGCATGCCACCCCACTTAGAAAGGTGGGAATGACCCAATCGGTAACAAACTAAATCCAAGCTCTTTTGAACTGCTATATAAAAAATGTGTTTGTGAAAAAATTCATAAGAAACAGGTGTGGATGTGTCATATATACAAGTGCCACCCCTAGTTTATGTGACACGTCAAAATCCTTTCTTAGGAAAGGACTGGGAGGCCTCTTGATTGAAATAATCTTGAACTAATCTTGCTATGTGTATGGCCACCTTAAACAAAATTCCTTACTAAGAACCAATTGTTTAGAAGCCAAAAACCTTTATGCTTGTTGGTGTAGAAATGGTCATTCCAAAGCTACCCCATATTTTACTATTAATTATTGAAATAGAAAAATCCTTAGTATGAATCTTCGGATCTTCAAGATTTGAGATTTGGTAGTCCCGAGAAGTGTGTGTAATGTAAGGGGGAGCTAGTGTCACCAAATCTCTAGTTGTTCGCATTGTCTTAGTGTTTGGAGAAATCCAAGTGTGGATTCAACAAGTAGTATCTTCTGAACCTAGGATGGTAAATGCTTGCGAGTGAATTTAATACTTTTCTTGGTTCCAAAACATTGCAAACAAACATCAATAAAGTATTTTCAAAATTTCAATTCCTTAAATGGTCTAAGTATGGATACCCTTTGACAAAACCTTGATATTAATGTCAATCCTAAGAATTTATTCTTAGATACTTATAAATACTTTGGTTTACATGTCAATCCATATTTTCCAAAGTTAACATAGGAAACTATGGCTTCAACCTCATGATTTTCACAAAATGGACCTTGTGGAATTGATTATGTTTTTGATATAGAAATTTAGTTTGAACTTAATCAAGACAAGTGTTTGTGGTAAAAGAAACTCACTTAAGCAAGATAAATTGACAAATTGAACCCCACATGACCATTTGGAGACCGATTGCTCTGATTGAATAACCTAACCTCACACCCACTATCATACAAGGAAAACATTGTGAAATGAAGAAAATAGGGGTCTCTCTTTCACTTTTAGGGTTTTTGACCTAAAAGGAGAGATGCTATTTTCTATGTTTCACTCAAGAACAAACCCTTGATATTTCAATGCAAAGGAGATTGAAATCTAACAAAGGGAAGGTTCTAGGGAAATGATAACAGCTAATGAGGGTTCATCACCAAGTGTAAACTTGGAAAAGATAAAATGTTTGAAAACATAATGCGATATGCAAAATTGAACTAAATGACTTGAAAATGAAAGAAGAATAAAACAGAAAGTTGTAAAACTATAAGTGTGCACCTAGAACCTTGTTAGAGATGGAATGGGGTTTTGAAATCTTGAAAATATTGATTTTAGACCAGTGGGAATCATTCACCATTCTGGGTGAATTAGTCTCGATTCTAGAAAACTACACTAGAGCCTATTTTACCCAAATGGGTATCCAAATCCATAAAAATATCTTAAAAATAGGTACAGTGGGACTCATTCGCCACTCTTGGTGAATTAGTCCACTTTGACTTTTTTGAAAACTTAGAAGTGGAATCTATAGCTCTCGATCTACTCTTTCTGTTCCTCCAGGTTTTCAGATCCTAAACCCTAACTTTCATTGTTGTAAATGACTTTTTGTGAAGATTTTAACCTTGTGTTACTCATAAATTTACTATGTATCATATCTTTAATTCATGTCCCTATTTTCACGTTTACCACTTATTGGGTCTTCATTTCCATTTTTTTCCTTTGTCTCAAGTTTTCCTAGTTGTGAAACTTAGCTCTTCGACACTCCTTGTTCATTGACTATGTTTTTAGGTTCTTTTTTTTCATAACTTTCTGATAACCCAATTGTTACCTTTTGTTTCATCAAGTATGTAATCGGTGAGTCATTAGTTTTGAAAACTTTGTAACTCTTGATTCTATGTTGTCAAGTTTTCATTCATCATGACAAAGTAGTTAGTTAATTGTTCCAAATTTTTCAAGACATCATCCTAACATTTAATAAAAAGTACGGTAATCTCATCGAAGTTGTTATAAGGCATGCAAACCTTAGGGTTTTCATTACTGCAAAATAGAACAAAGTTTTGTATTAATTCCACACCAATTGCACGTCTTGTCATTTTATATGGCTCAATGGTGGTGAGAACTTATTTGTTAAAGCCTCAACTATACTCCTACCTACTATTGTTATTTCTTCAAGAATTCAAGCATATCATTAGGCATAGTGAGCTCATGTAGTTCGAAATTGAAAATCATTGGCTCGATGTGAGGGATGCAGAGCTAGAACTTTTTTAATTGGAAGAATTTTGGGCACGTCTGTATAGTAAAGAAAAATTTGTTGTAGATGAGAAGGTGTTCAAAACTAGACTAGCTCACACCAGAGATTTTCCAGAAGCAGTCCTAAGTGTCGACCTAATTGCTACATGTGTGAGAACATACATTCCTGAAAACTGAGAAATCAAGGCTGTGGATGAGACCATTGTAGCTAGAATTTTTCCTGAAGTCATTTCTCAGGCATTAGGAATTCTAGAGAAAGCACCTATAAAGGAGATGTCTGTTGTAGCAGCCAATGAATATTTTAGGGCTAATGAAACCTAGTGTAAATATTTTATGGCCAAAAGGTGGTTAAAATCAGAGAAGAAAGGTAAGTATCAATTTCCCAACAAACTTAAAAGGACACATTTCAAAGTAGAAATTTCTAATGCTATTTCTTTACTTCATCATATTTTCAGGAATGCAAAAGTTGAATTGTTTGAAGATTAGATGTGTTAGTTCATTTTAGTTATCTGTGATGATGACGTGTTTATTGATTGGGCCAAAATCATTTGATTTCACCTACATGAGCAATTAGTTAATTTTTAGAAGACTACTACCTTTCATTTGTGTTCTTGCTTGATATATATTATTGCTAGTAAGAGATCCTACTAGCCAGGGTTGAAACCACAAGTGCCACCAAGTTCTGGCATGCTCGTGTATAAATGTTATCCATAGTTTACCAAACAGGTTAGGATGGGAGAATATTGTCTTGTTAATGATGCATTTTTAATGGAAGTTGTGAGAAAATTAGATGGAAACCCTAAAATTCATTTTTCCCTTGAGTCAAAATTACTAGTGTCAAAGTTTGGAAGTTTTTATATCTAGTTTGATAGATTTTCTTACTTGAGGATTGGAGGATATGAGAAGGTTCCACTTAAATTTCCTAAGTATCCTGAGGATTTGTTGGTATTTTTGGAGGTTTACAGACAAATGGCCATAGTAAATATAAAATACATGAATATGGGAAAAAGAGGGTATGTCTTCTCGCTAGTTACTTCTTCTTTCTCTTGCAAAATCAATCAAATGGCTAAGAATATTGAAAGGATTCTCAAAGAATACAATCTCTAGTATTTATTTGTAAGAACTAATTTTGATAGCAAGGGATTTGTGAGGAAAAATTTGTATGCTTCCAGCTTGTATCAACATCAACCTTCAATTGAGGATTTCTAGGAAGATTGTACTAATGAAAATGAAGTTTTTAGAAGGGATCATATGAGGTTAATCCCTAAGTAGATACAAACCTTTGGACTCTCTTTTCAAATTCCTAAAAATGTGTGTGAAGATTTACTGGTTCTTGATCCTGAATATGAGGGTTTTCCTGATAAATCACATCCTAGAGTCAACTAGAATAAGGATAAAGTTTTATATATGAGTAAACGGGTTGAATCAATACTCAATAGGACTCGGGATTGCTTCGAGGGAAAATGGCGTAAAGTTACTAGTTTTGTTTAGGAACCAAAATCGTCCCAAAAAATGCACAAGGATCTAGCCAAGTAGTCTCTAGACATACATTATCAACAAGGTTAGTCATCAATTTTTTTAGTGCCAATTCACAATCTGGAGGTGATGGTGAAAAGCCAGAGAAATAAATTAAATCAAAATCAATATGTGAACAAGACAGCCCATCCACCCCTACTCTAAAAAAGAAAAGTGTTCAAACAAAACCTGTTTCAAAAGATTCAAAGAGCATATTTAGGCGTATTGTCGAAGATAGTACTTTCCCATCTTTGTCTGAAGAATCTTCTCCTCCTATAGAAAGCATATCAATTATTCCCAGTGAATCCAGAGAAATTGTTCAAAGTGATAAAGCTCCCAGTCTAATAGAAAACTCTTCAGCATGGCTGAGGAAAGCAGTAGAAAAGAAGAGGAAATACATTCCAATGACATCCACCAGAGTAGATATGGTGACAAAATTACTCCGATCTTCCTCAAGGCCCAAGAAATCCAATAAAATGTCAAGAATTTTGAATGATGTTGTCTCTGGTAATCATGTGTTAGAAATCACAGAACCTTTAAAAGATGTGGATGATGATAAGATAACCATAGAGGATTATAAAATCATACATTTTGGCATGGGTCCCCAGACACTTGAGGGTGATGTATATCACACCAGTTATTCTATCAATGCTTTAGTCAAGCGAGTGAAAGAAGAAAGGAAGGAAAGGGTGAAATTGCAATCTCAAGTTTTGTATTTCAAAAACTATATCTCTTCTATTGTTTCTTTTTGTCTATTCAGGCTTCTAGTTCCAAAGAAAGAGTTATTGATGAGTCTATGATGCAGTTGATTAAGAAAAATCTAAGTTACTCCAAAGCTACTAGTGAGTTCATTAAAGAATTATCTCCGTAAACTATATTTTTCATTAGTAAATCAGTTGTTTCCTACACTCACATTGTTGATAAAAGAAAGGAATTGATAGCAGAACTGTAGTAGGTTAGGAAGGATCAAACTCGTCTATATGTGCTTTTTGAATAAATGAAAGAGTTGGTTTCAATGGATTAATTAGAGTTGGTAAATGAATAAATTATTAGTGATCCAAAGGAATTAGATCCTTCGTGGCTTGATTCACTTAAATGGAAACTAAACATATATGATGACCTAGTAAAGGAAATCACTAAGGTGTTGGAGAAGTACCTAGATATGTTGGGAGAAATCAAAGGGAATCTTCATGAACTATAGGTGAAAATAACTGATGATTTTGATGAGAAAATTTTGGACACAAAAGAAATCTGCTCAAATTTTAGAGAAGTTTTCAATAGAGAAGGAGCGGATCCAGCTATAATGACTAAAGAATCTTTCTCAAGGCTTCAGAGGTTGGAGCTCTATCTCAAAAAATTTAAAGCTAAAGTAGAAAGGAGGTTTGGCACACTGAACAAGTCTAAATTTTCCCTCAGAAAATGGAGAACTAGACTTCAAATCACATTGACACCAAGCAGTAGGGAGATTTTTGCAATCATTACTAGGTATAGAGAATATAAAGCCAGAATGAAGACGTAGGAAAATTTGTCACGACAAGAAGGGAATGAGGAGATAGAAGCAAAATTATTTGAAGTAGTTGGGAATGATGCATTGTTTATTTTTAGCATTTTCAAATACTTTCATTAAAGTTGGCACTTTTAAGCTATGGACTTCTTTTAATTTTTGGTATGATTATTTTCAAGAAACCGTTACCAAAGACATTGGCTATGTTTAAATATTGATTCAATTGATGTGGTTAGGATCTTTTGGGAAAAATTTGATTTACTCATTAGAACAAACTCTGTTATTTTGGCTATTATTTATTATTTTGATACAGAAGACATTGGTGAAGTTCATGCAAGCATAGTCTTTGAGTTATGGTGTATGGATTTTTTTTGTTTATACTAAATGTTTGCTAGTGTGATACCTATTATTGGAATGACAGATGATATATACATATTTTGCTATATTGTTGTGGTGTTATTATCTATGAATAAGAATCATGCGGTGATAGTGGTTTAGTTGTTATCTTTCCTTAAGTTTTATTTCTATTTCCATGAAATTGATAGATACCTTTAAAGCATTTTGGCTAAAATCCCCTTCCTTATTTTATTTTTGGTTAAAAGCATCACTAGTTTAAAAAAAACATTCATTGAATATCAGATAAAGGTAGCTGCCACCTTTTAAAATAAGAAGAGAATCAGTTTTGAAGTTTGTAATGTTGTAATATTACCAATTCAACTATGGTTAGATTTATCACCTTTTATGGGAGTATGAATATAGAGTTAGGTGATAAATCTATTAACTGACATATTTTTGGTGACTCTACTAGGGAGTGATTCAAAAAAATATTTCATATGATGAGTTGCTCTATAGTTAATAATGGTTCTTCTAGGGTGTAATGCTCCTATCCTTCAGCCTAACATAGATTGGTTAATTTGAGATCAAGAAGATATAATCACCGGTCTCAGGTTACTTGCTTGGCAATAGAGGAGAACCAACTATCAATATCACCAAGTTAATGAAGTGTTAGAAGAAGAGGAAGAACTTGGAGATATTATTAAATAAAACACCTTACATTTTGAGAACACACAAGAGATTGTGTTTGTAGAGAATATTCCTCCTCCAATCAGAAGAGTAAGGACCCCTGCTATAGAAGCCCCTAGAAACCAAGTCAATAATAGGTGACATCCCCCTCGAAATCATCAATAAGTGAAAGTTGGCGACTTCATTGGCCTATTAGTATTCTATCTGAAATATGGCTTCAAAAAGATATACAAGGGGAGATAAGAAAAAAGTGATTATAGATGATCATTATGAATTTCTAGAAATAGTTGATTTCTCATATTTTCCACCTACCCAAAAAGTTAAGAGTATCAGTAGACCATCTTCTCCTCCTTTTCTGAAATCTACTACATCTGAGGTCTAGAAGATATCTTGCCAAAGTTTTATTTTGTGTGGTACTACTCTTCCTACCTAAGTAAATTTTCCTTTAGCTCCTCCAATTATGGCTCAACCGATTCCATGGGGGGCCACGATAGGTCCCCTAGCCTTTGGAGCAGGTGTGCAACTACATGATTTACCTTGAGGTTCAAGAAAAAATATACCTAAGTTTACTGGTGATGGCAAAGTCTCTCCTGATGAGCATATAAGGGCTTTCTTCACAGCTTCTTCCATTCTTACAATACAACATGAGGATTTTTCTATGAGGCTCTTTGTAGAATCTTTCATAGAATTTACCACCACCTAGTTTTATTCCATTCCAAATGGTACTATTGATAGTTGGGCCACCTTGAGAATGAGGTTCAAGAATAGATTTAATTCTATGGAAGATGATCAAGTTTTGGTTTCTCAACTAGGTTCTATGAAAAAGGAAGTTCATGAGTCTATGAGAGATTTTGTAGCCAAATTTGACAAGTTACATAATAGAATTTTTGCTAATATGAGACCTAGTGCATAACTATTGAAAGAAATGTTCATAAACACTCTTCCGACAGATGGGTAAGTGCACCAAGATGGTTCCCAAAAATGGGGCTTAAGTGGCCACTTTTTTTTTAAATCAAGAAATACTAACCTTGGACATGAAATTGAGGATAGTTACACTCAAAATTTTGAGATAGAAAAAAAACAAGGATCAAAGTGCTCTGAGTCTAATTTCTAAACTACTAATTTATTTTGAAAATGGTTGAGATTAAGGGGTTCAAAAAGGGACGTACACAAATTGGTGTTGTTTTTCTCAAAAAAACATAACATAGCAACTCTTGTACGACCCTAGCACGTTGAAATTTTTTGTAGTATTTTTGAAATCACTATAGTCAGAAGTTAGCTAATAGTATCTAGTTGATGCAAAAAAATTCTGATAATTTTTTAATGAATATTTGATTTTTTACTAATTTTCTAAGTGGGAACTTCCTAAAAAGTAGAATTTTGGCCATGCACCCCTACAAATTTTAGAAAGTAATTGTTTTTCTTTTTTTTTTAAAAGAAAAATTTGTAGAATGGAGTCTAGTTTCTAAAAATATAATTTATTTGAAATTTTGATGAACAGTTAATTTATAACAAAAAAACACCAAACACTATTTTTGGAAAAAAAGAGACATACAAACAAAAGAAATTATTGATGAAAGGCTTAACATTGTTAGAAAGTGAAAATAATTACATTGTTGGATAGCTAAGAGAGAACCTAACATTACCCATGTGTTTGATTTTGTCGATATTGAACCAAATGCAATCCTAACGGTAAGCATGAACTCGATTATGTAAAAAATTGTAGAATTTGCAAAACGCACATTTTTGGTCATTTGGAATGCCATCCAAGCCTTTGGGTTGGTATTCCAAGGAAAATAACTTTCACTTTTTCTTTTTATTTTAACGTGAAATAACGTGAGCGCATTATAACATGCTCACACTATGAGTTTTCAAACTTTTTTTAAAAAAGTGGCCACAAAATTGCTACCCAACTTCACACACCCACCCAAATGTGAGTTTCATTATTAAGAGAGAAGGTGTCACTGATGTTGTAGTTGCTCAGGCCAAAGCCATATCAATAGAGGATGATTTGATTATTTCTAGAAAATGGAAGAAGGAATTACAAACTGGAGACCATCACCAGTGAATTCCACAGACCCTATCATCCAGAGAATGGCTAATGATATAATTACTCTCAAGAGACAAATGCCTAAGGGTTCTTTACAGACACCTTATCAAGATATGTCAAGGAATTATCAAGTAGTTCCTAATAGAATGCCATTATTGAATGCTCCTCATCAAAGATTGGCAATCGAAGGTCCTCCTCCTCCAAATAAAGGAAATCACTATAATTTTCATTTAACTGTAGATCATGATGGAGCCACTTGTCTTGAAATGATTAGATTCATGCAAATTCTTTCTACTAATGAACATGTAGTGGAACCACATGTAGAAGAACCTAGTTCATCCAATGATGTTGTCATGAATTTCATTGAATTTGTATCAAAAGAAGAAGATGGAGAAGATGTTTATGTCAGAATTGATGATCCTAATTGTGTTGTCTTTACTAGAGCACAATGTGCTAAAGCTAAATAGGGTGGTTCATCTTCATCCCCAAAATATATTTTTACCAAACAGAAAAGACAAGAACAAATGACTCCTCAAAATGTGCCAAAGGAGGTACCATCTTCTTCATTTTCTAAAAATCTCCCTTCTAGTTCATTTGATATAGTTGAGTCTTGTAAGAATACCAAAATCCAAATTTCACAAGTTGAATATTTGAGGCTCAATCCCTTTGAATTAGATAGATTGGTCAAATATGTTAGACAAGGGTCTCCATCGCCTCAATGTAATGTTCAAACCTCTAATGAAAAAGAACTTTTCCTTGAAAATCAAGTTTGTTCCAATGATGTAAATAAACCTTCAAGTTCACAAAACCCATTCATGAAACTAAAACCTTTTTATGTGTCATTGTATATTGTTGGTTTCAGACTAAGCAATTGTATTATTGATTCTAGAGCTTCTGAAAATGTAATGTTTGCTCAGATAGCTAAAGCTTTAGGGTTGTCTTATACTCCCTCTCAAGGCAAGTGTTATTCCATGGATGGGTCACTGGTCCCTATCATAGGTCAAATCAAAGATGCTCAAGTAGCTTTAGCTACCTTTCCCAAAAAGATATTAAAATTGACCATATTGGTCATTGATATTCCAGCCAGTTATGGTATGATTTTGAGAAATTTTTTATGTAAAGACTTAGGTGGAGAAATACAAATGGATTGGTCTCATTCCTTGATATCATTGGAAGGAAAGAAGATATGCTTGAATCCTGAACCCAAAGCAAAATTCACTATCTTAAAGTCAGGAGATCCAAGGGCAGACATCTTGCTTGTTAAAACGGGACCAGGAACTTACATGTGCACTTCTAATCATAGAGAACCTCCAGATCCTATTAACCCTGATTTAATCAATTAATTGCAGAAATTGGAGTTTGATGGAAGTTGTGCTAATATAGGTTTAGGTGCCAGTGTAGTTTTGATCTCCCCTAATGGTTATAAATTTCCTTTTACTTTCAAGCTAGAATTTGCTAACACTAATAATACAGTCGAGTATGAAGCTCTATTGATTGGCCTAAGTGTAGCTAAAGAAAAGGGTATCAAATAGCTGAGGGTTGTAGGAGATGCAAAATTGGTAGTGAAATAGGTGAGGAAAATTTATAATGTGAAGAACAGTCGGCTAAAACACTATAGGAAGAGAGTTTGGGATTGTATAGAAGATTTTGATGCTTTTTCTATAGAATTTGTTCCAAGAGAGAAAAACACTAGAGCTGATTCATTAGAAATCTTAGTTTCATTACTATTACCTCATCTAAATTTCAAAAATGAGTCATATCGAATTAAAATTATATATAGACCTAGTGTTCCTGATAATGTCAATCATTGGCAAGTTTTTAATGATGATCAATAGATTATTGAGTTTTTGGAGAAAGATAAAGCTTTTTCTCACATTTATTTTGGAGGTAGTGATGATAAAAGTGGAGATGTTTTGGAAGGTGAAGTCACTATCCCTAATGAAAAAGAGGCAAAGATTATTCAGTTAAAGGGAAATAAAATTCCTAAAGGTTTAGTGTCTCTAGAAAATTTATTTGGCAGACATGATCAGTACTTGAAACAAAAAAATAAGGTCTTGATTGAGACATCTGCCGAATATGAAAAAAGTAAATATTCATACAGATGATGATCCTAAGATCATTTGTATTGGAAAATGTTGTTCTCAGGAGGAGAGACAAAGATTTATTTCCTTGTTAATGCATTATAAATATGTCTTTTCATGGTGTTATACAAATCTTAAAAAGTTTAGAAATTGTAAATTTCAGCATCATATTTTCTTGAAACCTAGTACCACACCTTACCGACAGAAACAACGAACTTATAATCCAAAAATTGCATAAGATATTTTTAATGATATTGATAAAATGCTTAAAGAAAATATTATCTATCCCATCCATCATTCTACATAGGTAGCCAATATATTCCTAGTAAGGAAGAAAAATGGAGAAATAAGGATATGTGTTGATTTTAGGAATTTAAATCAAGCATCCCTAAAGGAAATTATTCGTTGCCTGTGATGGATCGTATTCTACAAATAGTTGTTGGCTCTAAAATGATGTCTATGCTTGATGGTTTTTTAGGGTATAACTAGGTGGAAGTAGCTCCAAAAGATCAACATAAGATAGCTTTCACCACACCTATTGGATTTTTTGCTTATAATAGAATGCCATTCTAACTTATCAATGTTGGGGATAATTTTCAAAGGGATATGGAATTATCCTTTGGAGACCTTAGAAATAAAATCTTAGTGCTCTATATGGACAACCTAGTAGTCTTCTCTAAGAAAAGAGCCAATTATTTGCATGATTTGGAAATTGTATGACAATGTTGTAGAGAAGAAGGTATATCTTTAAATCCTAAGAAGTTTATCTTTTCTATAACTAAGGGAAAAAATTTAGGTCACATTGTTTCAAAAGATGGAATTAAAATAGATCTAGAAAAAGTGAAAGCAATCATGCAGTTGGGACTACCTGCTAACAAAGATGGTATCCGATCTTTTTTTGGTCAAGCGAATTTTCTCTGGAGGTTCGTTCCTAATTTTGCTGAACTAACTAAGCCCATTTTTGATATGATGAAAGATCAACCTATGTTTAAGTGGAGCAATGAAGGAAATCAATCTTTTGCGAACACCAAAACAGCAATCGCAAATGCTCCTACCTTGGTAAACCCTGATTTTTCTAAGAATTTCATTATATATAGTTATGCTTCTGAGCACACTTTGTAAGCTATTTTGTTACAAAGGAATGAGAAAGGTATTGAAGCTCCTATCTCTTTTATGAGTACTCCTCTAAATAAATACTAACTTAAGTATTCACCACTTGAAAAAAATGCATATGTTATTGTGAATAAACTCAAGAGCTTCAGGTTTTATATTCTACATTCACATACTTTTGTTTTTGTTCCTGAAACTAATGTGAAGAGCATTCTTACTCAATAGGATATTGGATGCAACAAGAGAGGGTCATGGGTAGCTCAGATTCAAGAATATGACCTGGATATTAAGCCCACTAACTTGGTGAAAGGAAAGGGTCTAGCTAAAATGATTGCTGAAAATAAAGCTGATGAAACAGAAGATCTGCCATTGGTCTTATTTACAAGCACAACAGATAGTTGGTTTTCTAATATTTCTTATTGCTTAACTTATGGTGATTGTCCATCACACTTATCAACAAAAGAAAAGATAAATTTGAAGCTTAAAGAAAATAAGGATTTACTTTGGGAAGGGAACCTGTATAAAAAAGGTGTGGATGGAACTTTTTTGAGATGTGTTGACAAAGAGCAGTAGAAAAAATTATTGGAGGTTTTTCATAATGAGGCATGTGGTGGGAATTTTTTAGCTTCTATGATAGCTTTTAAAATATTATGACATAGATTTTATTGGCTATGCATGTTTAAGGATGCATATAACTAGGTTTCAAAATGTGAAAAGTGTCTAAAGTTCACTGGTAGGCCCCAACTCACTGCCCTACCTTTGAGGCCTGTTGTAATTGATGAAAATTTTCAACAATGGGGTCTATATTTTATTTGGCTAATCAGTCCTAGTTCTAGTGCAGGACATACATACATACTAATTGCCACAAATTATTTCACCAAGTGGGTGGAAGTTATCCTAATTAAGAGTACTACTACTGAAGTTGTGTGTAACTTTTGAAGGAGAATATTTTGGTAAGATTTGGAGTCCCAAAGAAAATTGTTACTGATAATGCTAGTTCATTCTCTTACGCTGAAATAACTCTTTTCTATTATGACTATGGTATTAGCCTTGCTCATTCATCTAATTATTATCCACAAGGAAATGGACAAGCTAAGTCAAGCAATAAGAACTTAATCTCCATTATTAAGAATTTGGTCAATGAAAATCAAAGAGGGTGGCATAAGAAGTTAGAAGATGCATTATGGGCTAACAAAATTACATACAAAAGAGCTATTGGAATGTCCCCCTTCCAATTAGTATATGGCATTGATAGTACTCTACCCACATCATTGGAGATTTCAGCCCTTGATTTGCAAAAGGTTATTGAAGATGAGAAATTTCAAGATTCCTTAGAAAAATGGAACATGTATTTGAACAAACTAACAGAGGAAAGAGAGATTGTGGTTGATAGAATCTCAAAACATTAGCAGATGGTAAGACAATTTTTTGACAGAAGATCTAGACAAAGAGATTTTGTTGTGGGTGATTCAGTTCTTCTTTGGGATAGGAGAGAGCCAAAGGGAGCACATAAAAAAATTGATTCTCTATGGAAAGGACCTTTATAGATCAGGGAGCTTTTTGTTGACCATGATTTTCATTTGGCTTATCCTAATGGTACTATTCTACCTCTTTCCTATAATGGGCAAGATTTGAAATTACTTGATTAAATCTTTTGTTGGGCCTATCCCTGTACATAGTTCTTTCTTTTGTTTTGTTTGTTGTTTGGTTTTGGTTTGTCTGGTTTTTACTTCATTGCCCAAAGAATAAGGCTTTATGTCATGTTTATGGATTCTCCTTGTCCTCTCAATCCTAGTCCCCATTCCGAGCCGATGTTGCTCATAAATTTACTATGTATCATATCTTTAATTCATGTCCCCTTTTTTGCATTTACCGCTTTTTGGGTCTTCATTTCCATTTTATTCCTTTGTCACGGGTTTCACTAAGTTTCTAACCTTTGTTGCAAGTTTTCCTAGTTGTGAAACTTAGCTCTTCAACGCTCTTTATTCATTGAATATGTAATCGAGTTCTTGTTTTTCATAACTTTATGATAACCCAATTGTTATCTTTTGTGGTGTCAAGTATGTAATCGATGAGTCGTAAGTTTTTAAGACTTTGTAACTCCCGATTCTAGGTTGTCAAGTTTTTGTTCGTCACGACAAAGCGATTAGTTGATTGTTCCATAGTTTTTGAGACATCATCTTGGAATTTAATAAAATGTTCGGTACGGTCGGTAGACATCTTATCGAGGTTGCTATAAGGCATGCAAACCTTATGGTTTTCATTACTTCAAAATAGAATAAAGTGTCGTATTAATTCCGCACCAATTGCATGTCTTGTTATTTTATATGGCTCAAAGGTGGTGGGAACTTATTTGTTAAAGCCTCAGTTGTACTCCTACCTATTGTTGTTATTTCTTTAGGAATTCAAGTGTCTCATTAGGCATAGTAAGCTCATGTAGTTTGAAATTTAAAATCATTGGCTCAATGTGAGGGATACAGAGCTAGGACTTTTTAAATTGGAAGAATTTTGGGCACGTTTGTATAGTAAAGAAAAATTTGTTGTAGATGAGAAGGTGTTCAAAACTAGACTAGTTCATGCCAGAGGTTTTCTAGAAGTAGTGTTGAGTGTCAACCTAATTGCTACATGTGCGAGAAGGTACATTCCTAAAACCTGAGAAATCTAGGCCACGAATGAGACCATTGTAGCTAGAAATTTTCCTGAAGTCATTTTCCAGGCATTAGGAGTTCCAGAGAAAGCACCTGTAAAGGAGATGTCTGTTGTAGCAGCCAATGAATATTTTAGGGCTAATGAAACCTAGTGTAAAAATTCTATGGCCAAAGGGTGGTTAAAATTGGAGAAGAAAGGTAAGTCTCAATTTCCCAACAAACTTAAAAGGACACACTTCAAAGAAAAAATTGTTGATGTTATTGCTTTACTTCATCATATTGTGGGGAATCCACAAGTTGAATTATTTGAAGACTGGATGTGTTAGTTAATTTTAGTTATCTGTGACAATGATGTGTTTATCAATTGGGCCAAAATCATTTTCTTTCACTTGCATGAGAAATCAGTTAATTTTTAGAAGACTACTACCTTTCATTTGTGTTCTTGATTGCTATGTATTATTGCTAGTTAGAGATCCTGCTGGCCAAGGTTGAAACCACAAGTTCCACAAAGTTTTGGAATTCTCATGTATAAATGTTATCCACAGTTTACCAAAAAGGTTGGGATGGGAGAATATTATCTTGTTAAAGATTCCTTTTTAATGGAAGTTGTGAGAAAATTAGATGGAAACCCTGAAATGCATTTTTCCCTTGAGTCAAAATCTCTGGTGTCAAAGTTTGGAAATTTTTTTATCCAGTTTGATAGGTTTTCTTATTTGAGGATTGGAGGGTATGAGAAGGCTCCACTTAAATTGCCTAAGTATCTTGAGGATTTGCTGGTATTTCTAGAGGTTTGCAGACAAATGGCCATAGTAAATATAAAATACATGAATATGGGAAAAAGAAGGTATGTCTTCCCACTAGTTACTTCTTCTTTCTCTTGCAAAAGCAATCAAATGGCTAAGAATTTTGAAAGGATTCTCAAATAATACAATCTCCAATTTTTGTTTGTAAAAACTAATTTTGATAGCAAGGGCTTTGTAAAGGAAAAATATGTATGCTTCTGGCTCGTATCAACATCAACCTTTAATTGAGGATTTCTCAGAAGATTGTGATGATGAAAATGAAGTTTTTAGAAGGGATCATATGACGTTAACCCTTGAGTAGATACAAACCTTTGGCCTCTCTTTCCAAATTTCTAAAAAAAATTCTGAAGATTCAATGGTTTTTGATCCTTGTTGTGCATGTTTTGCACACACACCTCGTTGTAGGTAGGGACCCCCTCTTTTCACTCTTGATGAGCTACTTTGCTCCTGTCTCATTTTACATGCCACTTTTTCCAAGCCCAAATCTGTCATGTTCCTTCAAATGATCAAATTCCCCTAACCAAATTCACATACCTAGGTTTTACCAAGTCTTTTGCTTTCACGGAAGTGCCCCTGTGGGTTTCCCTTCGCTTGTTGCCTTGGCATCCTCCAGGCCTCACAAACCCACAAATGTGGGTTGCCTCATACGGGTCATTGCTCATGCTTTGTTGTTGAGTAGCAACTAATTCCCAACTTCTGCCTGCATGGTGGGCTCCACAATTAGTTTCTCTGTTCAAGCCTTGACCAAGCATCTAAATGAGCATGAGATTCCACATCTCATTTAACCTAGGTCTGCCATACAAAAAAATAAATGCATGCCATTAGTGGAAATTGGCCTATAAACGTTGCTCCATGCCCTTCATTTTTCCTAGGGCATTCAAATCTGGGAGAAGTAAAGGCCTCCCTTCCTTTTTCCCACTTTTTTCCTTGTTCCTGCTAACTTGGTCGATGATCGCTCGATTCATTTTTTGACTTTTGGGACAAGTTTCCTATGGATTTAGGATGTTTTTGTGGTTCCTAAGTGAAATTTCCTCCTGGAAATCCATCCCTCCTTGGTCATTTTGACCTTCCATCTACCCCCGGCATTCTAACTTCTGGAACCTGGCCCCTCTATGGTCATTTCCAAAACTTTGTCCCTCCTTGGCTATTTTGACCTTCCATCCACCCTCGGTGTTTTAGCTTCTAGAACTCGGCCCCTCCATGGTCATTTCTGGAACTTCATCCCTCCTTGGTCGTTTTGACCTTTCATCTGCCCCTAGTGTTCCAGATTCTGGAACCTGGCCCCTCCTTGGTCGTTTTGACCTTTTGTTCATCCCTAGCATTCTAGCTTCCGAAACCTAGCCCCTTCATGGCCATTTCCAGAACTTCGTCCCTCAGCCATTTTGACCTTTTGTCTGCCCCTGTTGTTCCAACTTCTAGAATCCATCCCCTTTATGGCCATTTCTGAAACTCCATCCCTCCTTGGTTGTTTTGACCTTCCGTCTACCCCCAATGTTCTGGTTTTTGGAACTCTACGCCTCTATGGCTATTTCTTAAACTCTGTTCCTCCTTGGCCATTTTGACCTTACGTCTACCCTTGGCATTTTGACTTCTAAAACCAAGCCCCTTCATGGCCATTTCCAAAACTCCATCCCTCCTTGGCCATTTTGACCTTTCATCCACCCCGGGCATTCTGACTTCCAGAACTCGGCCCCTCTGTGGCTGTTTCTGAAACTCCATCCCTCCTTGGTCATTTTGAACTTCCATCAGCCCCCAGTGTTCCGACTTCGAGAACTCGGCCCCTCTATGGCCATTTCTAGAACTCTACCCCTTCGTGACCATTTCCAGAACTCCATCCCTCCATCACTATTTGGGGCTTTCCTTCTAGGTCGTTGTGTACTCATTATTTTTTCAAAAGGGCAGTGACCCTTTGGCTTTCCCCTTCCAAACTTCTATTTTTTTCAAAATGAGTCAAATCTTAAGGAATTATGTCTTGGCACTCTTTCTCCCCCTTTTCCCATGTGCTATAATTGAAAATCTTGGTTTTGCTAAGTTTTATGAGGTCTGGGAACTTCCCTTCTAGATTGTTGTCAATCTTTCTCTATCTGAGAACTTCCCTTCCAGACTATTGTCCCTCTATTGTCATCTGAGAACTTCCTTTCCAGAATGTTGTCCCCCATTTTCTTCTACCTTCCGTCCATCACCTAACTTGGTGCCCACCCCCTTGGGAACACATTAATGTTTATGGTCCAAATGAGCTCCAAATATGAATATTATCATCTTTTGATGATGCATGAATGGATCTAATAAGGAGTTTGCAAGATTTGACTAACATTTTCCTTGATTTGTGTATGAAAGCACTTACAACACTTCATGTATGCAGGATTCAAGAAGCCTACCATAGGTCTGTCGGGGAGACCCATTGAGAAAGCTAAACAAGGAAAATCACATAGCTCTTTTCACCATTCATTTTGTTCCCACCGTTCCTCATAGCACCCATCAATAGAGTTGGCATTAGAAAAAGGCTTATGGAAAGGAAATCAATGACAAAAATTCAACAGGGTGGCCTTGAAGTAAGCATAAGTGAGTTGTCCACCTGAATTAGGGGTAACCAACCCATTGATTCCAGTCATCAATGGGCCTGTTTGATCCAAGGAATAATGTTGCAATTCCATTAAGCAAAGGGAAGCCTTCCAGCAGTTTCAACTACAATAAAAGGGAAATCAGCAAGAGGATAAAATTGCTACAGTGACTGGCCACTACAAGAAAAAATAGGGAAAAGACAAGATTTATTTTACATTGTTGAATATTGTGGGCTAGGTGAACCCCTAATGTAAAAAAATATGAGCCACACAATGTAATTCAATCCTATCCATTCATTTGGGATTTGGAAAACTATAAATAGGGGTCTTCCCCTCATTTTCAAAGGGTTGGAGAGCTGGTGTAAAAAGCATTTGCAGCAATAGAAGACATCATTGCATAATTTTATAGATGTTCTCTGATTTTTCTCATCTTGCATGCATGGTTCTACTTCTCCTTTCAATTTAGTTTTTAATTTCTTGATTGGAAGTGATGATGGTAATTGTTGTTTTAGTATTTGATGAATTTTTAGCTCATGTTTTTTGTGGTTCATTGATGATGAGTCACTTTGCAAATCTAGTCTAAGATTTCTTAATTCATTGCTACAACTTAGTTTGATTGCATGTTCATGATGTGTGTGTTATCTGAAAATTTGCAGTCCTTAGAAGATTGCACTAGTTTTGTGTAACTATAGGTTCCTCTTGGCCAACCAAAACCTAGTTTAGGGATTTTTTCTACTATAGTAGCCTCTATGATCACTGTTCATTCATAGTTTCAAATCTAGGAACTTCCTCTCTTCCCTTCCATTTTTCCTTTTTTTAATAAGTACCTTAGGCAAGGTTCATTTCACATTATAAAACTAAATCTAATGATAAAATGGAGTTCAAGACTATTGTTTGAACCTACAACAAACACACAATAACCCTCCTATCCTAAGAAATCCATTTTCATATCCAACTTCCCCACTTTGTGACTCATTCATAAGTCTACCTTGTGATTCCAACAAATCATATCAAAACAACTAAGATATTCCAAGCACTGTCAAGACCTGACATTAGAGACCTTGGGATAGTGTTCTACAATCAAATTGTGGAAGATTGTCTTTCACGAAAGGTAATGCACTCATGCATTACTTGTGTTGAGAAGTGCATAAAAAACACATCAACAATCCTAAATATGAGGGTTTTCCTGATAAATCGCATCCCATAGTTGATTGGATTAAGGATGAAGTTTTATATATGAGTAAACGGGCTGAATCAGTACTCAAAAGGACTTATAATTGGTTAAAGGGAAAATCGGGTAAAGTTACTAGTTCTGTTCAAGAACCAAAATCATCCCAAAAAAATGAACAAGGATCTAGAAAAGTAGTCTCTGGAGGTACATCATCAGCAAGGATATTCATTGAGTCTTCTAATGCCAATTCACAATTTGGAGGTGATGGTGAAAATCCAGAGAAATCAATTAAATCAAAACCAATATGTGAACAAGATAGCCCATCCACCCCTACTCTCAAAAATAAAAGTTTCCAAACAAAACCTATGTCATAAGATTTAGAGAGCAATATCTTAGGGAATATTTTTGAAGATATTACTTTCCCACCTTTCTCTAAAGAATCTTCTCCTCCTATAGAAAGTATATCAATTATTCCCAGTGAATCTATAGAAATTGTTCGACGTGATAAAGTGCCCAATCTTATAGAAAAATCTTCAGTATGGCTGAGGAAAGTAGTAGAAAAGAAGAGGAAATACACCCCTACGTCATCCATCGGAGTAGATATGGTGACAAAATTACTCCAATCTTCCTCAAGGCCCAAGAAAGCCCAGAAAATGTCAAGAATTTTGAATGATTTCATCTATAGTAATCAGGTGTTAGAAATTGCAGAACCTTTAAAGGATGTGGATGATGATAAGATAATCATAGAGGATTATAAAATCATACATGTTGACATGGGTCCCCAGACACTTGAGGGTGATGTATATCACGCCGGTATTTCTATCAATGCTTTAGTCAACCAGGTGAAAGAAGAAAGGACGGAAAGGGTAAAATTGCAATCTCAAGTTTTGGATTTCAAAAACTCTATCTTTCATATTGTTTCTCCCTTTTTGTTTGTTGAGGCTTCTAGTTCCCAAGAAATAGTTATTAATGATGAGTTTGTGATGCAGTTGATTAAGAAAAATCTAAGTTACTCTAAAGCTGCTAGTGAGTGGATTGAAGAATTATCTAAGCAGACTATATTTTTCATTAGTAAATCAGTGATTTCCTACACTCACATTGTTGATAAAAAAAGGAATTGATAAAAGAACTGTAGCAAGTTAGGAAGGATCGGACCAGTCTGTATGTGCTTTCTGAAGAAATGAAGAGTTAGTTTCAATGGATCAATTAGAGTTGGTAAATGAACAAATTATTAGTGATCCAAAGGAATTAGATCGTCCGTGGCTTGATTCACTTAAATGAAAACTAAACATATATGATGACCTAGTAAAGGAAATCATGAAAGTGTTGGAGAAGTTCTTAGATATGTTGGGAGAAATCAAAGGGAATTTCCATGAGCTGGAGGTGAAAATAACTGATGGTTTTGATGAGAAAATTCTAGACACAAGAAATCTACTCAAATTTTAAAGAAGTTTTCAATAGAGAAGTAGCAGATCTAGCTACAATGACTAAAGAATATTTCTCAAGGCTTGGGAGGTTGGAGCTCTATCTCAAAAAATTTAAAGCTAAAGTAGAAAAAAGGTTTGGCACACTGAACAAGTCTAAAGTTTCCCTCAGAAAATGGAGAACTAGACTTCAAATCACATTGACACCAAGCAGTAGGGATATTTTTGCAATCATTACCAGGTATAGAGAATATAAAGTCAGAATGAAGATGTAGGAAAATTTGTCACGGCAAGAAGGGAATGAGAAGCTAGAAGCGAAAGAATTTGAAGCAGTTGGGAATGATGCATTGTTTATTTTTATCATTTTCAAATACTTTCATTAAATTTGGCGCTTTTAAGTTATGGACTTCCTTTAATTTTTGGTACGATTTCTTTCAAGAAACCATTACCAAAGACATTGGCTATGTTTAAATATTGATTCAACTGATGTGGTTAGGATCTTTTGGGAAAACTTTTATTTACTCATTAGAAAAAACTTTGTTATTTTGGCTACTATCTATTATTTTGATACATAATACATTGGTGAAGTTCATGGATGTGTAGTCTTTGAGATATGTTGTATGGATTTATTCTATTTATACTGAATATTTGCTAGTGTGATACCTATTATTGGAATGACAGATGATATATACATATTTTTCTATATTGTTGTGGTGTTATTATCTGTGAATAAGAGTGTTGCGATGATAGTGGTTTAGTTGTTATGTTTCCTTAAGAAGTTTTATTTCTATTTCCATGAGATTGATAGATACCTTTTTAATGCTTTCTAGTTAAAAACCCCTTCCTTATTTTCTTTCTGGTTAAAAGCATCACTAGTTTAAAAAAATAATTCATTGAATATTAGATAAAGGTAGTTTCCACCTTTTAAAATAAGCAGAGAATGAGTTGTGAAGTTTGTAATGTTTTAATGTTACTGATTCAACTGTGGTTACATTTATCACCTTTAATGGGTGTATGAATATGGAGTTAGGTGATAAATCTGTTAACTAACACCTTGTTGATAGGGAGATGACTCCAAGAAGTTTGTAACCTATTCTTCAATCATCTCCAAGCATTTAAAGCATCTAGATTTGCAATCACACAAAGAGAGAAAGAAAATGTTGATGATTAGGGAATAAGGGTTTGCCTTGGTCAAACCCCTTTGAGGTAATTAAACCAAAATGATGAAATAAGATAATGCAATTAGAACCTTTTCATGATGATGTATCTTGATTTTTTGCAACAATCGATGAATAATCTTGCTCTTCAATGCCTTAGAAATGATCTTGAATGCTATTTTGACGACCTTATGATGACTTGAAATGCCTAACTATTGCTTTCTTGATTTGAAAAATTTAATACCTTCTACTTGGATGAAATGAGGATTTGAAAGCTTTTTTATATAGGCAAGGCCCACTCAAATGGTTGTTATTTTGATCCCCAAGGATGACATTCATCAAAATTTAAGTTAGGATTACAAATTTCCCACTCAATTTTGAAAAAGTCCCCAAAAGGGACTCATTCACCACACTAAGTGAATGGGTCCCACCTAAGGGGACTCATTCACCCAAAGTGGTGAATGAGTCCCACCTTGAGGTTTTTAGGTGGGTCTTCAATATTTTGGGGTTTTAAAGTGTTTTTGTTGGGATATTAGTCAAACTATGCCTTAAGATGCAAAAATAAGGGGCCTAGGGGCCTATTAATGATGATAGAAAGGGTGATTAGGGCTGGGGATAAAAAGTTCAATGGTGTGGTTAAATACACTTTACAACATTAAAATGAGGTCCACTTAGCCTAGAAAGGCACAAGATCCAATGTGAATGTGTAAAACACATTACAAAACTAGATCAATACCAGGTTTAATTTACAAGCCTTCCAAATTTAATGTGAAAATGTAGATAAATACATTTTACAAAATTAAATTTGGGCATAGTTAAGTTAATTTAGCTTAAAATGGGCCCAAGACCTAATGTGGATGTGTAAAACACCTCACAACACTAGACCAAGGCGACATTAAGTTCAATTTATCTTGAATTAAGCAAGGTACACTTTTTTTGACACTACATTTAGCCCCCACTTTAGTAATAGGATGAACTTGCTTCAAACACACATTAAAGTATACATTCAAGAGGGGTCCAATTGTACCGATGTAGATGGTCTAGGATAACAAAGATTAAGAAAGCAATCAATCCCCCAAGATCCAAGATCCTAAGTCAAACTGACATAAGCACAAGAGGATATGCACAAGGTGAGTGATTTGCAGCAAAATAAGATACACATGATAATCCAATGCAAAATAACTAGGAGAAGTAAAAATGAACAAAAATAAAAAAGGTGGATTAAGATTTGACCATTTTTCTAACATGATGTGGATCAAATCTAGGTTGTTTATCAGAAAAATGCATACTTACTTTGAGCTGACAAAACTCCTAGCTATCCACTGGGTGAAAAGTCCTAAAAGGTGAGAAACATAAACTCATGACTGGTATGCACTCACACACATAGAAGTGGCTATGGGGAAAGTAATGCCTCGAATTGGGCTTCTTGCTCAACCATACTAAAGTTATACCTCCTGATAACTTTAATAAGGCACCACACAAAAATGGTTTTCGAGCTCTATGAGGCAAGAAAAACTTCGTATGCTTGAAACTCATAGACATTGTAAATGAAAAATAGTGTAATGAATGTTCAAAGGGATTTTTCTTAGTTCATGCAAGGTCTCTTCTTAGGGAATATTGTGCCTAATGTCTCTAGGAGAGGAAAAATACTAGGTCTCATCTTAGGGAACATTGTACTTAATGTTTCCAAGAGAGGAAAAGTCAAATAAATATCTCACTCTTAGAGGAAATCAAACCCAATGACATCACCAAGAAAGGAACACATCGCAGGGAGAAAGAAAATAACTCAACAAAACATGAGTGTCGATGTATACCCCCACTTTAAAGAAGTTACTAACACCATTACTGTGAGCAATTTCTTTAAAGTAGAAGACATCAGAGCTTATTCAAAAATCCCTATGCCAAGTGATATGTTTATAATAAGCTACGTCATGAAGATTGTCACATGCGATCCAACTTAAGGCATGTTGTCCACATCCCAAGCTTGCTCTGATATGTACATGAAAGGTGATTAACTAACCAAAAGAGACAATGAAAAGTGACATACAAGGACAAGGCTAACTAACCCCTTTCCCCCACTTAGTGTAGGATAAGGATGAGTTGAATAGGATGAAAGTAATATCAATTAGAGGAATTAGGTGCATCAACACAAGGAAGAGCACCACACTCCTTGAGATGTTCAATTTTGTTACTTAAAACCTTACATTCATTAGTGGCATGACCATGAACTCTATGATAGATCATAGAATTAATTCTTTTAATAAAATTTATTTCATGTTCTCAGAGGAAGGGATATCAATTGATCTTGGAGGAGTCTCAATAAGATACCCTCTTGATCAATGGTAGAAGGTGTTCCTATAGTTTGTGACAAAGATATTTGTTGCTTAGTACCAGATGTCACACCTATACAAGACTCTTTAGATTGTAATATTTTTTTCTCTCCTTTATAGGAGGGTGTAAAATCTAACGAACTCAAATCATTAGTGTTTTGTGAGATGACATTGACATTAAGCGTAGATTTGTTTGTTTGTTTCATTTTAGGCAAAGGATAATAGCCAAGACTACTAGTGCCTATCAGTTCAAGATGCACTAGTAGTTACTCTTAACGTTGGCTTAGAGGAATCTCTTGTGATGGTGTTGATATTTATTGAAGGCTTGTTTCTTTCTATCAAAGGATAATAACCAAGACCATGAGTTGTTTCTTGTGTGTTAGGTTCGATGGGGACACATATACCTTATTCTCTAGAACCACATCATTTTCCACTATAACCAAGATGTTTCATAAGCTCATAAAATTTTCCATAAAGTTCTTTAATTTCTTCCAGATGTGGTGGTTGCTCGTGATTAAGCTCATCAAAGTGTGTTGTGTAATTTTTTGAAGTGGTTGAGGTGGATGCTTTTGAAGGGTCTTCCAGACTTTGTTTTGACAATACTACTTTTTTCTTGTCTGAATATTTTTTATGATCTTTAATTCTCCCGTAAATGTATGTTTTTGAACCGTATATTTTTGGGTATAGGCACTCTCTTACACATCTAGGTTTTTGCACCTAAAAGGAGAAAGGTATCCCAAAAATCTAGGGCATTTGAATTCAAGACTATTGTTTGAAAATTATTGAAATCTATCAAAGGAGAATGACCTAAATGCTGAAAATTGATAAAAGATGTTGAGTAATGAATGAAAACTAAAGAAATGTAAAGTGTTTCAAAACACAGTGTAGTATGAAAACATATGATAAAATGACTTAGAAATAACCATGAAACTAAACAGAAAGTTGTGAAACAAAAAGCTATGAAATAGAAAGTGTGCACCTATAAACTTGTTGAGGTTGGAATGAAGACTAGAAATGTTGTTGATCCTAAAATTTTGACCTACTAGGACACTTATGCCATTCTGGGTGACTTAGTCCCAGATTTGGAAAACAACACCAAAGCCCGTTTCAGCTAAATGGGTATCTAGATCTACAAAAACTTCTAAAAAATAGGTACAATGAGACTAAGTCACTATTGATGGTGAATTAGTCCACTTTGGATTTTCTGAAAATCTGAAAGTGGAAATGGAAGCTCTCGATCTGCACTTCCTGTTGCTTCAGGTGTCGGCTTCTGAAACTCTAATTTTTTGGCACTGTAAATGACTTTTTGTGGATATTTTGACCTAGCCAACAAGGAAATGTCTTCAAAAAAATTTCAACTTATTCTTCAATGATTTCCAAGCCTTAAAGATACCTAAATCTACAAACACACAAAGAAAGAAAGAGAAATGAACATTGAATGTTTGGGAATGGGGGTTTTCCTTGGTCAAACCCATTTTAGGTAATTATTTACCAAAGGAAGAAATAAGATGAACCATGAACATGAAATGAAGGAATTAGAAACTTTTGATGATGATTGATCTTGAATTTTTGCAACAATGGATGAAGAATTTTCCCTTGAATGCCTTAGAAATCTATCTTGGTGACTTAGAATGCTAAAGCCCTAGCTTGCTTGACTTGAGATGGAGAATGAATGATGAATGATTGATGAATTAATTAATGGGTGAATGAGATTAGAAGATGAAAAATGAGGGGAAAACCCTATATTTATACATAATTATACAAAATTTCCCAAAAATACCACATCACAAGATGACCTCAAGGTTTAGAAAATAATATCTCACCAGAATTTTGAAATAATTTTGATTTTTGTGTCAATTGGGACTAAGTCGCCCCTAGTGGAAACTTGGTCCCACCAAGGCATTTTTAATGAGTGTCGAGAATTAAAGTGCATTAATTGATGTTCAACGAGATTATTCTCTGAAACACACTTAAGTAGGGAATGTAAGTGTATAAAGGGGTCATTTAAACATAAGAAAGGGTTAAATTATTGATGAAAAGCCTAGAAAAGTGTGAAATTTCATTACCAAATTTTACAAAACTTTGAAATAAGGCTTGGTAAGTGATAAAAAGAGGTTATTTGAGTGAATTATAATAAAAAGGTCTTTGAAAAGTGTGAAAGTGTGTTACAACACTTCACAACACTTTTACAAGACATCATAGAATTCTTATTGATTCACAAGGGTCCAAGACCTAATGTGAATGTGTTGACCACATTACAACATTAAATCTAGGAAAAAATTAGGCCAACATCCATAAGAAAGGCCCAAATGAGCATGAAAATGTCTAAGGATACATTTTTTTGTGCTACATTTATCCCCCACTTTAGTGAGAGGATGAACTTTCTTTAAACTCACAGTAAAGTAGACATTCAAGAGGGATCCAATCATACCAATGCGGCTGACAAAGGATGACAAAGATCAAGGCATCGTTCAAGCCTCCATGATCCAAGATCCTAATTTGAACCAACATAAGCGCAAAAGGACACACACTTGGTAAATGATTTGCAACAAAATAAGATACGCGATCATGCAATGGCAAGGATTTTTTTCTAACATGATGTGGATCATATCTAGGTTGTTTGTCCAAACATGCATACTCACTTTGAGGTGACGGAACTATTGGTTGTTCGCTGGGTGAGAAGGCCTTAAAGGTGAGAAACATACACTCATTGCTAGTATGCACTCACACACATGTAGGTGGCTATGGGGAAATTCATGCCTCGGAATGGGCTTCCTACTCAACCATACCAAATTTATACAAACTCTTTACCATTTATCTCTTGAATTCCCATAGCCCATATCTAGCATGATAAAACTTTGTTTTAAAATCTTCACGTATACATTACCTATCTTGGTTTTTCATTAAACTATGAAGCATTTCTGGACACTATGGGAAGGTTATTGCACTCTTTTTTCCAAATAACTCTTTATCCATGTCTTATATCTAATAGCATGACATCAACATCATGATCTAGGTATTGTTTACCTCAAATTTCATTAAAAATAACAAATTTTTTTATAAAATCTCATCAAATTCCAAAAAAAATCAAAATCTTGTACAACTAAAATCCAAAAAAAACCATAAAATTGTGTAGTCAAAATCCAAAACATCCAAATCACATCAAAATCCCTAAACAGGTCAAACATAAAAAATCCAAAAATAGAACCTTATCGAATTACAGATCTCTAAGCTTGAACGTAGGCAAGGCCATGATTGATGTGCTCCTGAGACACCCTAGGTCACTCTTTTAGGAGTCCTTCATAATAAAATGGAATTACCTCAACTCTCCATTTCTCATCATCAATAAGTCAATTCAATCAAATTGTGTGGTCTCTACATGTATAACGTAGGCAAGGATAATCTTTGATCAGCCCCCGAGGCCCCTAGGATAGTCTTTTAGGTTAGGTTCTTGGTCGGAAAACTTAGAAAACCCCTAAACATTCAAATATCAAAAAAATTAGAAAACACAAAAACATTCAAATATCAGAAAACACAAAAACATTTAAAAATTGAAAATCCAAAAACATTGGAAAACATTCAAAAGACCTAAATAATATCAAATATCTTAGAGAAAACCCTAAACAACCTCAAATAACCGAAAACCAAAATATTGACATAAACTTTCAAAAATACCAAAAACAACCTCAAAACATTTTCAAAAATACCAAAAACATTGAAATATTACAAAAAAAATCCAAAACCATCCATCCCATTTTTCTTTCACCCACAATAAACCTTCATCCATAATAAATCATTTGTCATCTTCAACCTTTGGCAAAAAAAATAGAAAACAAGTGTCGTAAATCGTAAAGAGAAAACCTAATTGTCAAAATCTAAAGTCTAAATAATAGGCAAATGTGTTAGTGAATTTATATCAATGACTTATCATAAACCTCATCCTTTAATAAAAACATCTGATAAACATGTCCTAGGATGCATCCTTCCTACAATGGAAATCAACATTAAAAATCACCTTAGCTAAAGTTAAACTGGCAAGAGATACAAATAACACTGACTATTTGTCTTTGATCTTTTCTTATGATTTCTCTTAATGACCCATTCTAAGGACCTCTCGATGATGTCTCAATGATTTAGAGAGAAATGAATGGGGTGTCAATCATTATCTTTTGTTTGATGTGCTTGTGGGTATTCTTGTAAAATAATCTTGCCACATACTTCCTTAGTTGTGTGTAGGAAATTTATTTGGAGTACACTATTGACTATTGTGTATGCTTTGGTCTGATATATTCTAAAGCTTCTAACTTACATTCCAATGAGGTTTTCATATGTCAAGGTGTGAACAAGAACAATCCTATCTGTTTGCAAAGTCAAAGTCCATTACACTAGATACAACTCCATCCTAGTTATCAATACCTTGATGCATCGTGTCTATGTGTTATATCAAAAATAAGGAATGACAGAAAATCCCAATCCCAAGATATGAGAAAATCACCATCATCATGCATCTCTCATTGTCATCTCTAATAAAGTCTCGATGCATCATGGACTTGTTGGATCTCTAAATCAATCTTGAAATCCATGGTCAATCCATTCATATTATTCTTCTTATTCTTCTATCTTTACTAACAGATCTATCCAAGTATCACTTGTGTGTGATATATCAAAATATACATCAAGCTACCCATAGCCGATTATTGTCTATACATCCTAAAATTTGTCTAAATCAATATCATAGATAACATGCTAGCAATCCCTCTTCCACTAGGGAATAGTGGGGACATCTATATCATCTTCAATTCAACAATCTGAAAAGTTGCAACTCTTTGATTCAAAAGAAACTTGAAATTTCAAGCATCTCAAGCATAAGTTTGATTTTAACCTATCCTAAGCCTGATCAGAACACTTTATTCCCTAATTGATCTCTCGAGGGGGAAACCAACCATCTTTTGATCATATCAATATCAAATCATCTGATGGACTTTGTTCCTAGCCTTGCTAGCAAATCTTGATCAAATTACTAAATCAATCATCATTGGGATATATATTTCCATACAAATTCTCATGTTATTCAACACAATCCTTGCATTGTTGTGAATCCTCGACAATGTTATCAATTAATCAATTAGATCAATAAAACTTAGCTTGGCTATCAAGATCTCAAAGAGATCATCGATATTCATTTCTGCATTCTCATCAGCATCAAAATTAACAATGAAATCAGCATCAGTGTTTGAACCAATGCAACAAGTACATTGGTTTAAAGAGGGGAAAAATGTAGACACTCAAAAATGTCATGATGGATCACATTGGCTAACTAACATCATTTCATCCTAAAACCTATTCTCTTTTTACTTAATTGATTAAATTAGCCTAGCTATTTAATTAATTGTCTCATTTTCATCTATTAATCTAATTGACCTAGTTAGGTTAATTCAACCCCTTTCATGCTAACATTTCATCCTATTAAATTGAATAAATAAAATTATTTAATTTAATTCATAAATTCCTCTTATTTAATTAAATAGCCCTAGTTTATTTAATTAAATATCATATTGCTTCCCCTTTCCATTAAATAAATAAATTATTTAATGAATATCCTAATTCCCCTAATTTGCATAATTAAAACTTTATTTAATTATCAAATTACTAATAAATCTAACTCCCTCCGCTTACAAGGGAATATTCCTCCTTTGCACATTCCTCCAAAAATAATATTCCCATGGAATATTCCTTCCCCCTTTTGCACAATTAAACTTTTTTTAAATTTGCTAAATATCTATTTCCCTCACCCATTAGAATATTCCAAAGAATATTCCCTTTTCTCCACTCATTTGACAAAAGGCCTTGAAAAGAACTTACAAAACTTCATGTGAAAGTTATCTTACAAGACTTCTTATGCAAGTTAAAAGTGTGTTTGTTTGAAAGAATGAGAACCCTTGATTCTTTCCTTGATCCATGTGATCATTGATTCTCATTCATTGATTAGAATCGATGATCCAAATTTCATCCTTCCTCCCTTTTTGACCATTGATTAATGTCATTGTATACATTAATGCTTGCATACATGTAGGCTAACCTAAGCCTACTTAGGCATTCATTGTGTAGTTTGTATGACTCATTGGAATTCTTGGATATTTTCCTCATGAGTTACCCAGCTAGTTTATACATTGGAGAGGTGTCGATGCACTTTAACATCTCATGCTTGGATATTTTTCCTTTATATTTTGACCCCTAACTGTCTAATATTTTAGATCAACATTAAGCATTTTATATCTTCATTGTGCTTTTCAATTATCTCTATGATCTTTGAATTATCACATGGTGTCAGAGTGGCTCAGGATACTGGCAAGCTATGAGGTGAATTAGTTTATTGTTTATTTTTATCCATCTATATGCATGATATCTCTACATAGGAAAGGAATTTGGAGGGGCAGCATTGGCTTTTATCACTATGTAGTTTTGGCCTTAGCTTCTGAACTAGTATCAAATGTTGTGGCTTCTGCTTGCTCGCATCCATCAATATACTCATCACATTCATTGCCATCTTCTATTGATGCTTTCTCCACCATATTTGCTAAATGCTTCTAAGTGATTATGGAGAGATGGTTGATGCAAAAGAAGTAAGAAGCTATGTGGCGATCAAAGAAGGAAAATATCTTCTAAGTGATTATGGAGAGATGGTTGACGCCAAAGGAGGTTGTGGTGTCCATCCTGTGACTCATCTGAGGTGTGTTTTCTTATGTAGGTTCCAAATGGTGCATCAACCCCTAGTTTTTAAAACATCTTTATTTTTTAGAGACCTATATCTTTGTTGTAGTGTATATAATCCTTTGTGAGGGGTTTGCCCATCTTAACTACTACTATCTTGAACAACTATGTCAATAGAATATGGTTAAGGGATTACCTAAGGTTAAATTTTCTAAAGGGCTTTGTGAGGATTGTGCACTTGGCAAGCATCTAGAAGAAGAATTTGACAAAGGTATATCATGGAGGGAAACAAAAATTTTATAACTTTTCCATTGTGATGTTTCAAGGGCTTTTCCCCATCTCTTACAAAGGCTAGATATGTTCTCATCTTCATTGATGATTTCTCATGTTCTACATGGGTCTACTTTCTTAGGAAAAAATTAGAAGTGTTTGAGTCTTTTCAAGATTTCAATGCTCTTGTAAAAAAAATAGGGAAAGTCATCAAGGTTCTTCAAACAAATAATGGGGGAGAATATGTCAACAATATTTTGAGCAGTTTTGTATATAAGAGGGGATAGATCTGCAATGCACAGTTCCTTATACCCCACAACAAAATGGTGTTGCAAAACAAAAAAATAGATCTTTAAAGGAGATGCCTAATTATATGATTCAATCTAAGGGCCTCACACCATCATATTGGGTAGAAGCGGTCAATTTTTCATGTTACATAAGGGTATCACTCCCTTTGAAGCTTGGAAAGGATATAAACCAATAGTTGATCATTTTAGAGTTTTTGGCTCTCATTCCATGGCATGCATTCCAAAATAATAATGCAAGGATATGGACCCACAATCCAAACATTGCATCTTTGTGGGATATCTAGATGGTGTAAAAGGCTATTGCCTACTCCACCCTACCACACATGAGTTGTTTATTGAGATAAGTGTTAAGTTTCAAGAAACATCTCTTGAAACTATACTTGACACTTCTCAACATATTGTGGACTCTTTAGATCCTAATTATAGTACTGATGAATCAGATCATTCTTAGTGGATGCCTAGTGTAGTATCTTCTTCTTCCATTTCTCATAGTGATGATGGTTCATCTTCATCTAGATCAAGGATTGCATTAGAAGTTGATATATCTATACTAGACTCACCCACATCTTACACTATACATAGGATAGATACATAGGTACAGGATTTAGTAGATGATAGACCAATTCAAGTAGATTCTCAAGGGGGCCACATGCCTTCTTTTCTTCAATTTTCAATCCACAGACATTTAGAGAGACATTAGGCATACCAGAGTAGGATATAGATATGGATTGGGGATATGATTCCTTGATTAGAAATCACACTTGGGATTTGACTTCACTTCCTAAGGGAAGGAAGATAGTTTGATGCAGGTGGATATACCAAACTAAATTTGCAGCAGATGGGTTAGTTGATAACTATAGAGCACAATTGGTAGCCACATGTTTTTCACAAGTTGCGAGCATTGACTATACAAAAATATTTGCACCAATTGTTAATATGACTTCCATTAGACTCACACTTGTTATAGTTACATCACATGGATGGGATGTACATCAAATGGATGTGAAGAGTGCATTTCTTCACAAAAACCTTCAGGAGGAAATCTACATGGAACAACCACTAGGGTTTGTTCAAGATTCATCCTTATTTTGTAGACTTAGGAAATCTATCTATGGCCTCAAACAAGCTACTAGAGCTTGGCATGCCAATATGGACTCCTACCTCCTATCTTCAGGTTTTACTAGATGTCATTCTAATCCTAATGAGTATCTACTATAGCAATATGATTCACTTTTAATACTAGTTCTATATGTTGATGATCTTTTGATCACTAGAAGTACTTCATCTACCATTGTAGCCATTAAGACATCACTTTAGGATAGATTTGACATGATAGGATTGGATTTATTGCACTACTTCCTTGGAATCAATATTTCATAGTCATCTTCAGGGATTACTCTTGCAAAACCCAAGTATACTCTTGATCTACTTGCACGATTTCATATGACTACTTGCAAACCATCTCTGACTCCCTTTATTTTTGAAGTCAAGCTTGATACTTTCTCTACTACACCGTTGGTTGATGCTACATTGTATCGAAAACCTATTGGTAGTCTTAAATATACTTGACTCATACTAGGCTAGACATTGGCTATGTAGTAGGAATGGTTTCAAAATTCATGCAAAAACCTCATGAGCTACATTGGAAAGCAGCTAAGAGGATCCTTCACTATCTTCATCGTACTCTTGGGTTTTGGATTCACTATAGAGTTGGTTCATCACTTGACTTGGTTGGTTATACAAATTCATATTGGGCTAGTGACACTAAGTATCATAAGTCCACTTCAAGTTACAAATTTTTACTTGGTTCAGGTCCTATCAGTTGGTCTAGCAAGAATTATAATGCTATTGCTATATCATCCATAGAGGCAAAGTTCAGGGGGCCTATTGACTCAACTATTGAGGCTATATAGCTTCAAGGAATTCTTTCTAAGTTTGGTACTCCTTTCAGGTAGCCTATATTTATCTATTGTGATAACCAGAGTACTATTCATATTTGTAGGAATCTAGTTCAACATCAACAAACCAAAAACATGGAGATTAATATTTATTACATTTGAGAGTTGATTCATGGTCAAATAATCGACTTAGTCTTTTGCTATTCTTTAGAGCAGGTTGTTGACATCTTCACCAAACTCTTCACTAAGAGAAATTTCATTCATCTACGAGCTCTTCTTGGCATGCGATCTATATCAACATCATCATCATCCTTAGGGGGGATTTCTAGTCTTCTCCACATTTTCTCTCTTTCTAGAGGATTTTTTTTCCATTGGGTTTTCTATCGTACTCTATTTTTTAGAGAGATTGCATTGTACATGGATACCTCACCAGGCTAGTAGGTGAGACCCATTTTATCCATACCAACCTAAGCTATGTTAAAGGGGGGGTGTCAATGATACATTAATTCTTACATACACATAGGCTAACCTAAGCCTACTTAGGAATTCATTGTGTAGTCTATATGACTCATTAGCATTCTTGGATATTTTCCTCATGAGCTACCCAACTAGTTTATAGACTATAAAGGTGTCGATGCACTTCAACACCTCATGCTTGGATATTTTTCCTTTATATGCTAACCCCTGACTGTCTAATATTTCATATCGACATTAAGCAATTTATGTTTTCATTGTGCTTGTCAATTATCTTTGTGATCTGCGAGTTCTCACAATTAACCTTTTGATCTCAACCCTTCATTTCTCATTTTTCCTCTTATAAATAGGTCACTATTTAGAGACAAATAGATCCATCTTTTAACAACAAACTTATATTGTTAAAATCATTTACACTTTCATCCACATTTAACATCATTTTAGATTTATTTACTTGCATATTATCTTAGCTTCCATTAATGTCTTCCATGATAACATAGATGCATACATTTAGCTTATTTGTTAATTAGGATTTTAATCTTTTAAAGCTTGCGTACATTTAGAGTAGATTTGCATACACCCATATTGATCATCTTAGCATAAATCATGTTAAAATAGCTTGCATCATGTTCATTTAGCTTTAAATCATGTTTTCATACACATCTTTCATTAGTTTCATCAATTCTCTTCAATAAAATCAATCAAAACAAGCTCATTATCCAAGGGATTGGGAAAGGGTTGCCATTCCACATCAATCTGACGCCATTCCCCCAATAGGATAAGTTTCAATGTCTTAGATTAGAGATTTTTCAAGCTTTCATGATTTAGAATGTTAGTTTTAATGGCTTCTTTCTCTTTGTTTACAGTGAATGATCTTATTCAGATTGATGCTTAGTGGGTTAAATATGCCTCGAATTTGTATGGATCAAGTGTAGTTAACCTATACTATATCATTGGTCACAATGATTGAAAGGAATGGTCAAAAACATTAAAGAACGAATGGCTACAAAATCTAATACCAGATCAATCATGCAAGAATAGGCATTGAATTTGTATCAAATCTAGGGTTTGATACATGCTAAAAATAGCATAATTTAGTAAATTATGGTGTTGGTACATGGCTAGAGAAAAATTAGAATTTTTGGTGAAGAAAGTAAAGATAAGTCTAGCAAAACAGAGATTGTTGTGTGTGTAGAGAGTGTTGTGAGAAGGAAGACCTAGACCGAATATTGATCACATCTGCTAGATCGTACATAAGAGAGAGATAGCAAAAAGAGGGGAAGAGAGAAGAGAAGAAAAGGATGGAGATGTTGAGTTAGGAGAAACAAAGAGAGAGGAAATTCTTACAAAGCAAAGCAGAGAATGAGCAATTGCAAAACAGGTCTATAACATTGAATTGGATTCTTTTGAATCACTTTGTAATCAATAGTTGTAGCTCCATAAATGTTTTTGTAAATCTAATTGGTTGGTTCCATCAAAAAGTTGAATTGGTGCTCAATTATGGAGTAAGTTCTTCTTTAGAGTTGGTGCTCTTAAATCAGGGGATTGGTCTCTCCTTAGGGTTGGTGCCCTTAAAAATTGTAATCATTGAGGTTTTTATTGTGAGGTTGTCCATTAGGACAGTAGATCCTAGCAACTATTCTCACTTTAGTTTTCCTATATTGGGTTGTCCATGTACATCTAGTGTAATATGTGCTTATGTGTGTGTGATATGTGCATAATCTTCCAATTTGCATTTAAAGTGATAAAGGACTAGTTTTAATTAACTCAATTGATTCACCCCCCTCTCAGTAGATAGTTGTGTTCCAACAATCATAGGATCATCTTATTATCCCTATTGTCATTTTTAATTCGAGAAGATTTCTAGTTCCTTTTTTCTACAATATTCTAATAATTGAATTTTTAAGTAGGGATTCCATAAGGTGATTTTGTTGAAGGGAAGTACACTACACCAATGTTAAGAGAAGATATGCAAAAAATTTCTAAAGTAGTTGTGGAAGGTTAAGAAGCAAATGAAATTAATAAAGAAGAGGGATTTGTAGAAGAATTATCAAGAGGAATTGTCTACATAAGTATCAAAAAGAGCATCCTCATTGAAATCAACCACCTAATGATATTGTTCCACCCCAACCCACCAACTGACATGTCGTTACTTTGGAGTTGAAAGAGAATACTTTGACCACTTTTCAATAAAATGGCTAGTAGGAAAGCACAATTGCATTTGAAGGCTATCCCTTCATAATAATTTGTTCTTTCCAAATTGTGCCTCCCACTTTTAAATATATATATTTTAAATTTAGATAAATCAAATTCCAGCAGGATTATGATATAAGTAAACTGTGTATAGCTCCTTTGAAAAAAAAAGAAGTAAATTTTCCTTATTGCCAATAGAGGAAAGGCAGGAAACTCATAAAACTGATAAAAAAAAATGAAAAGATAAATTTGAAAATCTCAACTATATCAAAATACCAAGAAAATGTTGAAAAAGAGCACTAAACCCTTGAGACCATGGTTTAAGCAAACACCATGGGCATGCCTTCAACATAGCTTCCCTTTGCATATGATCTACTGGATGTCTGCATTGTGGAGAAAACTCCGTTAAATAAATTTTGAAAACTAATTATTTTTTAAAGAAAATAATCATCCGATGGATTTACATATTTTTTTATGAATACTTTGCATATGTCATGTAATATATAATGACATAATACATAATTTAACAGATTAAAAATTGATTCGCATGCGGTGGATTTACATGTAGTTGATATTTACGAAAAACTAATTGAATCGTATGAATGCTTTGAATTGAATTGAGCGAATTACATAAACAATATCACTAGTTAGGCCTTGTTAGATAGACGTAGCTGTCCAATTGACAAGTAACAGTAATTCTGCACTGTTATTTACGAATTCAGTGTATGTATTGAGATAATAGATGACTGTTGTTTGTCAAGGCGGCTTTCAAAGAGTACCTGTGGAAAAATGAGATCGATATGGTAGATGCTTCATTCCAGGACGACTATTCCTTTCTCGGCCAACTATTATTTTTAGTCAATTCCACACAAATACAAGCTTCTAAATCGTACACCATGCATATGATGACCTTATGACAATATGATCTTATGACTATATAACCTTATAGGGTATTATATTATTCAAATATGGTTGTATCTATATTAAATTTATCTTGTTGGGCTTCATGACAGTGATCCTATCTATCATAGAATAATCTTACACTATGTTTGCTTGTGATTATGGATGCCACTTTAGGGCCATATATTTTAAGATGTTCTTTTAGATATAAAGGGTTGTGTCACCATTATTTTGATCTTTCTTATCCCATTGATCTACCTTATGTGTGTTTGTGCTCATGGATGTCATACTAGGGCCATTTATTGTGCTTTCAAGAGTGTTTTTATACATTAAGAGTTACATTACCATTATTTTTCCCATGATGAGGTAATGATTATATCTTTGATTTTATCTCTAGTCTATTGTTATGCTTATCATAATTTACTATTCTAGTTAAGACTATTATTCATCCATTCTTAGAGGATTTATGCACTTACATGCTTATTATTTATCATTTTATCACATGGTTATGATTATGATTTTTTTATGATGGTGTTTATTAACAATCAACTCTTATATGCTCCTATTTACCATTGATTTATGTGATTAGATCTTCCTTCACTCAATTGCACCCTATGAGGGCAATCAATTGATGAAAGAAAATAAATGGTCATTAATGTTCTCATTTTTACATTGGATTTATCTTGTGAGTTACAAACTATTCATGATATTTTTATCTTTGATTTTTATGAATTCGTAGGAGAGCATCCTCAATATAAGAACTCTTAATGGAAACAAATATCATGAAAAAAATTAATACAAAGTAATTACGTAATTTGAAACCCTTATAATAGATAGCAGTAGCAAGACCTTTGTATAGGCTTGGTTGCAAAATTTACAAAATTACTTCACCCTAAACCTTATAGAGGAGGAACATGGATCTCACTTCACTCTCAACACTTCATAAATTATTATGTCCCCTATTTTGAACAAGTTGAAATGATGGTACCCCAAAATATTGAAAAAGAGTCACCTTCTAATTATTAAGGGTTTATATTAACCTCTTAAGGAATTATTAAGATCTTTTTTCTCATCACTATATATATATAATTTGAATGAGTTCAACAATAAAAAAATATTATAATTTCTTAGAATACTTTAGATCATATTTTATGATTTTTTATGGACATCAAAATAACTACTAAAAATAATTTAATTTTTTTGAAAAATATCAAACCAACAAATAATTCCTATTGATTCTTCAAGAAAATCTTATAAATTGTGATAATATTCTCACTTTTTTTTTGGGCCATACTCAACCCACCTACATACATTATGTATTGTTATGAAAAAAATAAGATTGTTTAGAATATTCTAGAGATTGGAAGTTCGAGAAAAAGGTAAAATTTTCAAAAATCTTCCACAATGATTTCTAGAAAATAAAAAACTCTAGATTCTAGGATAAATAATAATATTGTAAAAAATGGAATATTATAGATTTTAGATTGTAGATTGTTCTAGATGTTGTGACAAAGATAAATATAAATATTTTTTTCACTAAAAAGAATTAATGTTTAATATATCAAATTTCAAGTAAGGGTATTCATTATGTCTTATACCCTATTTTACGTTTTATTATGTTGTTTATTTATTTTTATTTATCTTTTTTTACTGCCCATTATTGTATTTTGGCCCTTTCTTATATGGTATCAAACATGGGTTTTTAGTGTTAGAAGGGTTAAAGAATTTCTAGACTGGTTTTTCTAGTTACAAAATATTTGAAATTGGTTTATTATATTTGATTTAACAATAATTTTTTTAGGTTTTCTTTCTTTTAGTATCATTCATGTAAGAGTACACATAGAATTTTTTATATCATGAAATATTTGGCTAAAGATTGTACACACCCAAGATTTAGGAACTTCTATGAAAGCACAATAGAGATAAACTATGAGACAATAATTTTATTCTATAAAAAGATGCAAATAAAATTACAATGAATTACAAATAGAATCCCTTGCTTATATACACCAAGCTGAAATGTAGGATTGCATAAGATTATAACATGTGTCTTAATCATATGAAATGAAACATAAAATGATAAGTATCATATGTGTTCCCTAAGTAAACTTAAGTGACTGATGTGAATAGGACCTAGGTGATGAAATAACTAGGTAACACACCCCTTTCACACCAAAAAATTGGATCTATAATTGAAGGTTTCACAAGTTTTTTATAGAATTTTTTTTGTAAGTTCAATTACTATAGTTAAAAATGTTATAAGAGAAAAGACACTATGGACGATGATCAATAAAAATTTGATAGAACTTCAACCAAATGGTAAAGGAAATAGAATTTCAAAATTAAGTAGGTAAGATGTATTATTGGTAAATCTTTGGGCTTGAACCCTGATAGAATATTTTTTGATGTGGATAATATAATAGAGTTATGAGAAACAATTTAAATGATTTTAAAATGTAGATATTGCTAGCATGCTTACTATAGATAAAAAAAAAAAATTTGGTTAACTTGGATATGGTTCATTTTTAGATAAATGTTTGACTACATGATTGAAATTATATATTTAAATATTCAATTAAAGAAAATAGATGTTAAATATGTAAAGATAGAGTTTTAGTTGATTGTACTTTTTGAAATAAAGTTTCACTAGCCTTACCAAATATTAAAAGAATCAATAAATGAGGTTATTTAATTAAATCCCAGTGGCCCTAACAATGTTTTGATAAATTTGCAATTTAGTTTTAAAATTAAGAATTTCAACCTAATAAAGATGGATATATCAAGAAGAGTCTTGTATACACAATAAAGAGTTAATTATTTTCTTAATATTTCAATGAAAGAAGAATTAGAAGATCTATCATTCTTACATTTTTTTATAGAAATTATGGTAAAGAAACACAATAAGGTAGCTATTGTGGAGATGAAGACCACATGGAAAAAAAAATGTTTAAAGAAGAGGAACAATGAAAAAAAATATAAACCTAAGCAAGAAAGGTTAATGAATGGAAAAATGCATAAACATAATTTTTTAGTCATCTCCTTCAAGAAAACAAGAAAAACTATTTCTAGATAAAAAAAATTCTATTATTAAGGGGTGATACTTTGCTTTAGATTCTAATAAACAATGAATTTTAGATCGAGGGTCATTTTTTCACATGGCTAGAGTTAGAATTTTTTAATTCATTTTCATCAAGGGAAGAATCCATTTTAAGAAATTATCATTGGAAATAAAATGAAACTTGCAATTTTATGGAAACCAACTATTAATGTAAAAAAAAAAAGATTCAAAAAAATATTTTATGGGTAAATCTTATTTTAATATGTACAATTGTTCAAGCTAGTTATGAATTTGTTGGGACTAGCAAGAATATGGGAGAAGACAAAACTTTGAAATTGTTGAGAATGTTTAACATGATAGAGTTTATTATTAAAAGAAGATAGTAGTATAATATTCCCTTTTTCTTTGTGCATGATGATTTAATCAATTTTACGGGATGTTAAGAATGTAAGATTGTTAGAATTTTTTAAAGATTGAAAGTCAAAATTATCTAGAAATATAACACTTCAAATTCTAGAATAAACAATAAAAATACAAAACAACATTTGGAATTTTGGATTGCTCTTGAATATAAATTTAATTGAAAAACTAATAAATAATACACAAAACAACTTAGAGTAGAATTTTCTTTCAACCATATACCCTGTTTTATGCTCTAATTACTGTTTGTTGTTTGCCGTCTTGTTTTCTTACTGCCCCGTTCTTTTCCTGACTTTTAACATATATGAAGGCTGAGAGCCACCAATTTCGATGGATCCTTAACCAAAGGAAGCCGATCAACAAGTCAGAACTCACCTCAAAACAATCTTTCGATAGAAATAATAAAATAATACTAGGCTGGATGCACTTAATAAATCCTTTGTAACTCTTTTATGTGAAAAAATGATTTTCATGAACATTATGCCATGTTTAGAATAGCTAGAATAGCTAGTGAATTACAATTTCGACTTTACTGAAAACAAAATAGAAAAGCAGTAAAAAGTATTTGATGCTGGTGAAACTGATTACAAGGCTGGTTAAGTGACGCTTATTATAAATCTTTTCCTAGTACCAGCTCCAAAAAACCACTAAATGTTACATGGTCATGAATTCGGCGGGCGAACCTTTCCCAACTGTGGCGTGATCTTCTGAATGGTATAAAAGAGGCTTGGACATGAATTCGGTGCTCGAACCAGTAGAAGGAGAAGAAAATGACCTATTCATAGCCGAGCTGGATGATACAGATTGACCTGTAATATTCGAAGAGGTCGACGTCATAGAAATTCCATACCCAGTCGGCATCGACGACGACTTAAGTCTAGCAGGGACGGCATAGTCATATAGAGCTACAGGCAGATTCGGAGGAACATTTGGCAATTGGGCTTCAAATTTCAAAATCTTTACCACCTCTGTCATTTTGGGCCTCGCTTTTGGATCAGGTTGAGAACACAACAATCCCAGCAACAGCAGATGCTCCATTTCATTGGCGTTGAAATTCCCATCCAATTTTCGATCTGCTGAATCCAAGAGCCTCCCCTGGCCATACAAATCCGAAACCCATTCAACCAATCTTTTATCCAAGCTTCGATCCAGCGGTTGCCTACCGCAGGCGATTTCCAAAGTGACGGCTCCAAAGCTGAACACATCAGATTCTGTACTGGCCTTTCCCGTATATACACACTCAGGAGCTATGTACCCATATGTCCCCGCCACTACAGTTATATGAGAGGCTGTGTGATCGCGTCCCACCAGTCTAGCCAGGCCAAAGTCACCGAGCTTTGCGTTGAAATCAGAATCCAACATCACATTACTGGCCTTCACATCTCTGTGCACAACACGCTGTTCCCATTCTTCGTGGAGATAAACAAGAGCAGAGGCTATATCACAAGTAATACTGTACCTTCGATCCCAATCCATGACAGCCTTTTGCTCCCTGAATAAGTAGTTATCCAGACTTCCGTTTGGCAGGAATTCGTAGACCAAAAGCAATTCGCCCTTTTGGTGGCACCACCCCAAAAGCTGTACAAGGTTACGGTGTCTCAGCTTGCTGATTATGGTAACCTCAGTAACATATTCTTTCTTTCCTTGTTTCGAACCCTCGGATATTCTCTTCACAGCCACAGACTCATTTGTGGAAGGTAATATACCTCTATAGACGCCTCCAAAGCCTCCTTGACCAAGCTTCTCATCGTCGCTGAAGTTTCTGGTGGCAGCGCTGAGCTCAGCATAAGAAAACTTGCGGGGACCTTGAGCAAACGATTCGTCCAGCTCCACATCACTTTCTTCTCTTGCCTCCCCTCCGGACTTTCTTTTTCTGCGATACCACCGTACACCAACAAATATGAGACCGCACAGGGCAAGCAGGCTGGTGAAGGCTGAAATAAAAACAACTCTCACAGAACCGCTGTTGCTGCCTTCATCTCCACGACTTCCATTGGAGTCATCCCACGAATATTCAGATGAAAAATTCCAAGAGAAAATCGTGTTGATCGCATATTTATATCCACCGGAACCTGAAAGCCCAACCCTGACCTTCTCCGGAACAATCTCGCGGAGGTCTATTTTATAAGACAAGATTGGAGTTTCTGGTTTAGAGATATTATTAGTATAACCAGAGGGGTTATATAAAAGAAATACCTGAATCTGCTTTGCTTCGCCATCGTAATCCACCCATGCGTCCCATATTTTCCCGTCCCACAGAGTCTCGTTGGCAGGCCAACTGCTTGCGGTTTGGTTCAGTGAAACGTTCTCCTTGGAAATCCTTGAGTTGACGTCGATTCCCACATGGTTGTTATCCGGGTCGAAATCATTCTTGAATGTGTCGAACTCTACAGCAACAATCTGATTAGATGAATTTCCGTCGTTTGTGCTGTTAAACAAGCCTCGATACCCCCCAATACCATTGACGGGCGGTTTAGCGTTGAAGGGGGCCATGAAAAAATTGATTCCATCCCCGCCCCCATTGACTGCCTCAATGCGGAACTGAAAATGTGAAGTGAAATTTGCAAGAGCCCGAGAAGAGTTGTCCCACATAGGAATCGGTTTATTGTAAGTGGCCCAGCCTAAACTTTCATTCAGCTCAGTATCGAATTTATTTCTGGTGAGATCTATGGTGTCCTCACTAATAGTAGTGTCCTTGTATGGTTCTATATTGTCTCGAGGAGGAAAAGTAAAGTTAACAGTTCCTGCCTGTGCGACAAAGATCGACGCAGAGATAACAAGGAACAAGAGAGGGAGAAGGGCGATGAGAGCCATGCGTACCCTAGCAGTATGTGCGCCAAGAAATTCTGAAGGCAGAGCATATATAAAAATGTAAGCATGCTTGGCATGGTCATTGTCGACAAGAAAACGCTGCCACATAATTGCGGGCAGAAGTCTAGATGCGCATAACAGGGGTCCAATTTTCCTCCCTCTTCCGCGTTGCAAGGACCACAAATTTTAGAAGTTGCCATGTCAAAAGAGGCAACCACCACATATACGCGGTCGATGTGAAAGTTGCAGCGTTTTCAACGTTCTGTCGTTTTCTCCCTAAAAGACTACGACATTTCTACTCAATGTCGTGTTAAGTTCCAATTTGTCTAGGTTTTAAAATATCTATATTTATTAACTAATCTATCTTATTCAATAATTTATATAAAATACATATAGAGATATTTTTTCTTACATATGAATTGTTGTGAGTATTTATGAACAGATCAAATAGTAAAATTTATACTAGCATACATATATTAAATATTAATATATATAAAATATGTAGAGAGTTATCATTCTCTAATTTTCTTTTTTGATTGATTTATCATCAAATCTTTGATTTCTCTTTGCCATAAAAAATATTATTTATTATTTATTTATTTCCTTTCCTAACCAAACATCTATCTTTCTAATATTCTGACCCATATTTCCAACCATAATAATATTCCATTTATATGGCATGGAAAAAATGTAAGTGGTTACTCCGATTTAAATAAATTATTTATTATTGAGCTGGAGTAGTACTGGGATGGGTGACCTCCCGGGACGGACCAGTGCTTCACCTCTGTGAGCATCACCTAGATGCAATGAGTGCTAAGTGGACCATTCGATATCATGAGAGATGGGTTCTTGTTGAACCACTACTCACGAAACATGGGTCAATGAGTTTGACTCGAAACTACACGGTTGAATCCTGATAGCAATATCATAATTTGACACGCTGTGGAAAAATACCTCCTACTTATCAGGAAAAAACAAGGTAAAACTTGAAAAAATGTAAAATAATCATAAAAATTAAGAAAAATTAAAATTTTTAAAATTTCAAATTCATGTCAAATATTAAAAAAAAAAATGCTTTTAAAGCTTACATATTAAAAAAAATCTTAAATATAATATTATAGTTAAATAAAAATTCTAAAGATTTTTAGATGTCACGCCTCTCGTCTAATTATTTTATATTTGTGTATAAACAATATTACTTGTCACTTTTAATTAAAAATATTATTAAAATTAATATATTTATTATAAAAACTTAAAATTCAATTATCATTAAAATAATAAATGATACTTATCTTTATAATAATAATAAATATATCTTAAATTTCAAAAAGCTAATATTAATAACAAAATTGTCTTATTATTATTTGAATTTATAGAAATTATATTTGAGAGATTAAATTATGATATATATTTTAATTAAAAAAATTGTTGAACCAATGATGGATACACTGTCTAATTGCAGGAACTAAAAAGTACAGATACATAGTTATTTTCAAACAGTCATCATGGAATGAAGCTTGGCATCGTTGGATAATGATGTTGAAGAAGGTATCCTGGCCATCTGCTTCTGGTGTTCACCCACAGAGAAGAGCTCCTGTTTATCCTGGTGGAGTTTGATGAAATGGAAACTCTCCTGGACAAAATAGCCTTGTTTATTCTTTTCGAGTTTGTGCTTGCTTTTCTTATTCAATTCTTTTGGTTTGAGCTTTTGAGCTTAGGTTGTTCTCTGTTATCCTTTCCACCAGCCAGGCTATGATCTCATCGAAGTTGGCGCTTAATGCAGCCCCACGATTATCTTTGTTCAATGAAGTTGTTAGTTTTATTATATTGGTGCAGTCCCATATTATTCCATTCCATAATAATTTTCATAGCTTTTGGAAATTATGAGAGGGTGTAGTTCATCCTTGAGAAAGTAGAATGAATGATATCCTCTCCCTGTAATGTTCCTTTAAGCTCCCCCTATGACCAGTAAACTGAAACACCTTTGTTGACATTCAGATCAGAAATATTGAGCGGAATTAAACTGTCACTTCCAGTTCTATAATCTTGCATTCCCAAAAAGTCCTTCTCAAGCACAAAGGGAAAGTATCCATGTTTCTTCCAAACAGCCTTGGCTCTTTTTGACTTCCTTAACTTCCTGGCAGCACTGCTGCCTGCAGCAGAGGAATGGTCCCACCATGTTGATTCCTTTGAGCCCTGTGCTGAGCTCACTTCATTCCTGTCCCCCACCTGAGCCCTCTGTATTATTATGCCTCTTTCTCCTTTTTCTCCCTTCCACCTTATTCTCACTCACTTTTTTCACACTGGAACTTGCACCTGCAAAACAAATAACACCTAGATCAAGAAAACCAGACAAAAACATATCCCACCTTTGAAATATTACAAAAGTGAGTACATACTTTGTTGTGTTGAAGCTTCTTCCTTTGGAGGAGTTTCATAGTTTTTAGTGAAATTAATGTGACATATAGGCCATGACCTTGCTACTCTTGGCGTGCTTCTTCCATACATCAACGAAGCAACAAAAAATTGACGATTCTTTTCATAATAAGCTGTTGAGGCACAGGACTCAAAAGATAATTGAATCATTTCATGGCATCCCGAGCTCAAAGTTTAGTTCTGGATAAATTCTCTGAAAGAAAATTCATATTTATCTCTAGAGAATTAGTTATCTGACAACCCAAAATTAGGCCTACTCGAAGGAGGAATCATCCTAATATGGTAAACACAGAATAATCTCACCCATGTGACCAGAAAGAGTGTTCACATAACTCAATTGTTATGAGCTCAAAATAGTAAAACTTCAGTGTTCATTGATTTGAAAGCGCATTTCTTCTTTCTTATACCACTCTTTTCAGTACGGTGACTCTTATTATGCGGGAAGTGGAAGAGTTTAGCGTTACAGAAATTTTGAACTATGCAATATGTTACATTCTACACTTGAGCTGGCGCACGTCCCTGTCGGCAATGTGAGGCAGTACATATACGGGTTTACAGCGTCAAAGTAAATCATATTACCAATTTATGTACACGGGTCTTGCAACTGAAGAACGCCTATCGGCGTAACTAGGTTCAAGACCTTCAAAATTAACAGAAGGAAAAAATATATTTATACATTCAATACAATTAGCATTTGTATAAATTAAATTCATTCTTCTTCATTTGATTTTTTTTTTTTTTTTTATTCAATGGGTAAACGCTTTTGACCGGAGCTATGAACCGGATACAATCATTCAATAATACCACCCCAACGGGGTTTGAATCTTGGTGGCAAGAACAACAATGCCACCTATAAACCATCACACCATGCCAATACCGGCTCTTCATTTGATTATTACTAATTACAATTTCTTAAAATTACACAATAAATTAAACATATTAAATATTTTAGATTTCTATTAATATTATTATCTTTCATTATTGTTTTCCATTCAAGTAGCAAAATGTGTATTAAATTATATTTTTGTAATTTTTATAATCTTTATATGATATGTAAATAAATATAATTTTATTTCTATTATTAAGTAAATATTTGTGTGTCATTTAAATATTTTAAACAACGAATAATTTATTTTGAATGGAAAACAATAATGAAAGATAATAATATTAATATGAATCTAAATTATTTTATATATTTAATTTGTTGTGTAATTTTAAAAAATTGAAATTAGTAATAATTAGATGAAGAAGAGTGAATTTAATTTATACAAATGTTGTTGATAAGAGGAAAAAACAAGTTTTGAATGTACCCAAAACTATCGAGTTTTAAGGGGACCCAAAACCCACTCCAAGAAGAAGAAGCTGCCTGAAAGATAGCATGAAAAACAAACAACAACAAAACAGGGACACAGCAAATCAGTAGCTAGCCAAAAGCCAACAGGCTACCTAAAAAAGTACCAAGATTTTACATGAATCTTGAACTCATTGGTTTTGACAAGACCAACAACCCACTACAACCCATTAGTATTGACGAGACCAACAACCCACAACGTTTTGGAAGGGACTTTAAACCCAAACCTGTGGATTTTGAAGGGATCCACAACCCTGAATATCTAGGTTTTGGTAGGGACCTTGAACCCAAGGATATAACTTGCAAAACATAGATCAGGCACAAAGCTCCAACTTTAGAAGTATCTAAGCCCAAAAAAACACTCTTTCCACCTTTATAGGAAAATTTATCAGAAATGTGCAGGGCTTCAACAATGTTCTTCAAAAACCAGCCCCACCTCTATAGGAGAGAAACCTAGGCTCCTCCATACCATTGTGGCTACACCCACCATTATCTTTGAGAGTAAATGCCAGAAAGATCATCTTGCTTTTAAAGATCTACACCGCAATAGAAAATAAAGAAAATAAGACACTAGGAAGGCCCTTAGCAACTCCCATGAAACCACAAGACAAGGCTTCATTAGGCCCCCAACAACTCTTCCATGCATAGCCAATAGCATTCCACTCCACCTCTATAGGAGAAAGGTCACTTCCATCCACACCCATCTCCCCCTCAATAGAAGATAGGACCACCTCCATAGGAAGAGCCAGAGTAACCCAGAGATGCATTAATAGAAGCATAAAAAGCCAAGCCATGGAACCAAGAAGGAAAGGAACAACATAAACCTCACCACCAAGAAATCCAGAGGTCAGAAGATATAAACAGAGGAAATTAGACCCCAACAATTGGAAGATCACAAACCAAAGAGATTCTAAAGGAATCCAAAGAAAAATAATCTCTCCCAGAAAATAAGAATACACTTCAGGGTACAAGGAGAGAAGAGAGATAGAGTGACCACCATTTTTCTACCAAGAGGACAAAGAAGAAGCCGAAGCAATCAAAGAAACCCTCAAATAAGAAAATGATGAGCTATCCCAGTCAAGGCAGCAACAATTTCCAAATAGCCTTGAAGAAAAGAAAAACATGGCAACAAAACCTCTTAAAAGGACAAAGAAGCTATAAGAAAGCAGGGGCCAAAGAGAATGGAAA